>PVIR01005398.1:0-57018 GCA_004026965.1 Petromus typicus
GCGCGCTATTCACTCCACCAGACGGTTGGGAAGCAGAGACAAAGAACCTTCGTCACTTGCCCAGGGTCACCCTCGGGAGCCCGGGTCAGACTTTTCAGCTCAGCACGCCCCAGAAGAGACTTGCTAAGACTTACAGCAGGGAAGGCTGAGTCCCACGGAATCGATTTAGTAGGTCCCACGTGGGAAAAGTGTCTCAGTGATTCTGATGCTGCCCTCTCAGGATTAGCCTAAAGACTCTGTGGCATAGGTTCGAGGCTGCTAAGTCACACACACCATCGGTGCAAACACGCACACACTGGTGAGCGTGTTTCCATAGTGATACCAGGGACAGCTATCTCCAGACACCCTAGCTGTGGTCCTTGTCACATGGGAATGGGGCTGGCTGTGGGGAGTCCTCCAGGCCCAGAGGCCGGGGGAATGCGGGCCAGTGCCTTTGATCAGGACCAGGCCTGGGAGCAGAGGTCCTTGAGGTGTGCACCAGATAGAGCTCCACAGCACCCTTGACTTCCCATCTGCGCAGCCTGGGGGAGGCCCCGAGTGAGGCGCAGCCAGCCGAGGAGGAGCTCGGCCAGGAGTGTCGAGCCTGCCCGCCTCCTGCTACCGACTTGCTGTGTGGTCTCCTGGGTCAGAAGCTCCAGGCAGACTCCCCGCTCGGGAGCTGTGGCCACAGTCAGTGTCTAGCTGCGCTGGTTACACTATTGTCACCTCAGATGGACATCTGTGTGGGGCGTAGACACGCTCTGAACATGTAAAAGTCTGTTACAAAAATAAAATAGGAGGGAAAAGGAAAGAAAGAAAGAGAAGTGAGGAAGATAGAAAGTAAGAGAGAAAGAGTGTCTAATACTCTACTTATGGCTTTTTGCAAATTAAAATTTCTTTTCAGGGGAGGACTTATCACTAAATTCCTTGAAATCGCTAAATTACTTTGCTGGCTTGAAATGATCATGAGATTAAAAACATAATTCATGCATGTCTTTTCAGGAACCTGTTCTGAAGTGTAAGCTATCTGCCCTGAGTTGGGTAGGCAGCTGGGACAATAAAAGTGGAGCAGACATTTGCACGTTATCAAATGTCAGAGTCTGTTCTGAGGCTTCCTCTTCCTTAACTTTTAATGGAACTCCTGATGTGCTCACAGTCCTTGCTTCAAAAAAGAGGATGGTTCTGTGGTCACCTGCAAGATTAGACCCGAGCTTTTCACCTGGGCCCTTCGGCCCAGCGCTTTGCTCGTGTGTGCAATGTCTCTGCTTCCCTGGTGGCCGCCGCATCGCCCAGTGCCGCCCCACATTTGGGGTGGGTTCTCTGCTGTGGTGCTGCTCTGAGCGCCCAGGGTTCTGGCAGCACCTGGGGCCTCAGCCCCATTGCCGTCCTGGCTCCTCTCGGAAGCCGGTTCCAGAGGGGCCCTCAGGCGCGCGCGCTCCACTTACAAGCTGGTAGGCCAGGAAGGTGGCTCGTAGCTGCGCATAGCTCCTCTTGGCCAGGACTTCATTGAAGGCGAGCTCGTCGGTGCCCCAGCGGCCTTCTCCTGCCTGGGGACCAAACGCGATACCGTGACGGGGACTTCGTGCAGAGAGAGGACAGACAGTGCCCCACCCTGTGGAGCACGCACGGGGGGGGGGGGACACCCGGCTGACACAGGCCTGCCGCACACATTTCTTTATTTTATTTATTCTCATAGTCATCCCCAAGTGGGTCTGAGATGGTTAACCCCAGAATATGAAGAGAGGAACAACTTCTATACATGATCTAAAGGTACCTATAAGCATATATTTATTTCCTAAAGATCATACTTATCTCTCAAGTAACTCCCATTGGCATGAGGTAAATAAATAGTTGTTGAAAATGATGCTAGTAAATTAAAAAACCGAAGACAAGAGCCCGGCAGTCTGCACACTTACATCGTAGAGCTCCTTGGCGTCCTGGCCGGCGAGCTCCTTGTCCACCTCAGCTCTTTCATCACGGTCAGCCTGGAACATGGACACACTGCTGTTAGCTCGAGCGCTTGCTTGGCCAGAACACAGAGTCCTGGGTTCCGTGGCGATTTTAGGGGTGGCCTGGAGCTCGGCTCAGCCTGGCACGGCTTCCGGGCCTGCGCTTTGCTGCCATCTTTTGGGCACGAATGATAAAGTGTGGCTTCTGTAAGGACCCTTGTTTTCTTCTCGCTCCCTCTCCTGTCTTTTTCTCTCCTGCTGGGAACCTGAGTTACATTTCTAGGCTTTTTAAAATTTGTTTTTATCTTGAAGTAGGGTCTCCCTGGGTTGCCCAGTTGCATAAACCGGGCTCAGACTTGCAACCCCCTGAGTCAGCCTCCCCGAGTGCTGTGCCCCAAGTAGAAACCTGGGTCATGATCTCAGAGTAGGATGATGGCAACTTAAAATGCCTCCTAGAGTGAGTCTTTGGACCACAAATTGTCTTTCTTCTGAAATATAATGTTTCACCCCTCAAAACCCCTGCGCCAAAGAACTTGGAGAGCTGGTCACAGAAGGAAGGACACACAGTCTCACCTAGTCCCCGCATGGCGAGCAGGATAGACATACGCGCTGGTATGACCTGCTTTTCTTGAGTGACTAGGATGAGATGTTGCTACTGTGTGTATTCTACATAGATGAGAACTGCAGTTATTTTATTTTTTAATAAAGCTAGATTTATTTATTTATTTGGTGGTACCGGGGACTGAACTCAGGCTCTTGTGCTTGCAAGGTAGGCACGATGCCACTGAGCTACATCGCCTGCCTGAGACCTGCAGTTCTAATGCGCGTCCCTAACCATTTGGATGATTCTAAAGGAGAGTATCTTTGGTGGGCCCGACCTGAGCAGGTGAGAGAGCTTAAAGGTCAGAGATGGCTGAAGTCAGAGGATGAGCTCCTGCTGGCCTAGAGGAGGCCCGATGGCCACCTGCATTGCACACTTTATCTAACATCACAGCCTAGTGCCGTGACTGGCACCTGGGAGGCTGAGGTAGGAGGTTCACTGTGAGTTCCAGGCCAGCCTGAACTCATGTGCTTTACCTGCTCTCCTCTCAAAATAGATCTGAGATGGTTAATCTCAGAGCTCAAGAAGAGGGGCACAGGGCTGGGGGGCAGGTGGTGCAGTCTTGGGGGACAGGAGAACAGGACCCTCAGGAAGGAACTCTCCTGGGTCCAGGGGAGGGGCCCGCACAGGCTGGTTCTGGCCTGCAGGGACCCTCCCTCTGGAGGGGCCGCAGTGCGCTCCCAATGCGGGGCCTGCGAGGTCACAGGGCACTGCTGCTTTGAGCTGAAGTCAGTGGCACTTTTTAAGGAGCAGGAGGAAAACTTTTCCCACTGCAAGAGAAGCCTTCTCACTCTTGCACGTGGTTGGCACTCGTGCAAGGCAGGAAAAGTAAAACGGAGGAAAGGCACACAGCCGAGGGGCTGGGTGTGTCTGGGGACATGGGTGCTGACGCCCAGAGCCACGTCCTCGAGGGCCAGCTCTGAAAGCCCTGCCTGCCGGAGTTCCTTGCAGTGCTTCCTGCAGGTCTAGATTTGGGGTGAATCCCGGAAGCAGGTGCAGAGCCGTGCTGTGGGAAGGGCCTCTCTTGGGGTCAGGTGGTCTGGGCTCACCCCTGGCCTGCGCCACTGGCTGAGTTTCCTCCTTCACCATCAGAGTGGTTGTGCTTAATTCAGTAATCAGAGGAGACCACACTGCGAAGCACCAGGTGGGCTGCCAGCAGAGAAGTCCCCACTGGATCATGTACTTTGTGAAAGAATGAAATGTTGACCTGCTCTGCCATGTTCGTCATGTGCATGCTGCCCGGGATTACCTCCCCGGATCACAGAGGAAGCAGGACGTGTGTGCTCTCACCTGCAGCAGGGACACCAGGATCTTCTTTAGGTTCCCGCTCGTGTCGCCTTTGACATCTGACTCAAGGCTCTTCTGAAATACTTTTGAGAAAGAAAAAGGGAGAGGAGAAAGGAAGACAATTTACCTCCTGGAAATGTTCGAAAGGAACACGCCTCACCCAACGGCAGAGCGAAGGTCACTTACGCCTCTGGTAGGCCTCTTTGATGGCGATGATCTCCTAGAAAGGCAACGGAAACAAGTGAACACTCTGGTGAGAGGGACCAGCCGAGAGCCACAGGAGGCAGAGGGTGTGGGACACAGGTTCTTCACGATGGGCTCTCACGGCGGATGTTCCTATGGCAGGCGTGGCTGGAGCTGAGCCCCTCTGTGCCAGCCTGTCAGACCCAGGGACAGGCACACATCCTCCTTGCTGGCAGAAGGAGTCAGCCTAGGGTCTATCAGCGGAAAGGAGATTAAAGAAGATGGGGCGCATTTGCACGGTGGGACCCCAGTCAATCGAAACAAGGACCAAAGCACCTGTCGCTGCAGGCGTGCGCTTGAACCTGGAGGACACTGTTGGGTGCAGTGAGTCAGGGACAGACAGACAGACACTGCATGATTTCACCCACTCTCGGGATCTAACAAAGTGGATGCCTTGCAGGTTGAGAGGAGAGCTGTGCTCACTAGAGGCAGGAGAGGTTGGAGAGGCCGCACCGAGATCCAGAGTTACAGAGAGGAGCAAGAGTCCTCCCTGCTCTGGTGGGGTGGCGATGTTTAACAGTGACACATACACCCAAGTCGGAGGGAGGAAGGACGTTCAGCATTCTCATCACGGTGATGTGAGCCGTGCAGCAGAGGTGGCAGCTGCTCAGACGTGCCCTGCACATCACACTGTCTCCCATAAACTGGTGTGATAGTTACGTGTAGGCTCAAATAGACACAGCAAATATTATAGCTCCGGGTCTCCCCGCAGCCTGCTCTCAGGCCTTCTGCTGTTCCCCCGTGGGAGGCCTCAGACCGTGGGCTCCCCGGGCATTTTCTGCTGGGCCTCCCCATCTTACTGTTAGGCATGGGTGTGGAGGAGGGGCCACTCCCAGTTTTGATTTCTGCACCCTCTTTGCTCTGGATGAGTCCCTTGGCCCTCATGGGTTCTAGAACCAGAGACAGGGGCTTCTCCTGGGCCTCCAGGCTGTCTTCTGCCCTGGATGGTGGCACAAGTCCCAGGTGAGGCGTGCAGAAAGAACGATGCCAGTCCCCGGTGTGGTGCTGGGACCCCGAGCTCCCCCACCTTCCAGGTGAGAGCCTCATGGAGTGCTTCGTGTTGGGCAGTAGCCGTGGGCCAGGCAGGGACACAAACATGGGCTACTAATGCCTTACAAATGCCAGGAGACCCGAGAAGTCAGGCTGGGAGGGGGGATGGAACTGTCTCCCAGGTGGAGAAGTGTTGCCTGTTAGAGAAAATACAGGTCTTCTGGAAGGGTCTGTTCTGTCAAGCCTGAGCCAGTACCCCTAAGGCTGAGGGGGAGGGCTGAGGAGACACCTTGCCGTGTGGGCCACAGAGACGTGTCTCTGTCCTGACTCTTGCTCGGCCAGGGATGGGGCTCCAGCCCTGCAGGCTGGAGTCTGGTGTCGGCTTGTGGACTCTCTTCTGGGGCCAGGGCCACGCATGTGGGACTGACCTTATTGGTTCTTGTGCACAAGATCTCGATGAGCATGGCTTCATCTGTGCCCAAGCCCTTCATGGCTTTGTGCAGCAGCCGGGCGGCGTACTCACTGGGGCGGTCCAGGAGAGCCAAGGCCGCCTTCTCGAAGTTCCCGCTCAGTTCGCTCTTGAGCACCTCTTCCAGGTCCTGCAGGAAGCCCAGACCTGGCTGAAAACGGCGAGGACAGGAGGGCAGGCGTCTGCCTGCCCCGCTGCAGGGGCTCGGGTGGGCGGGGCACTGCCTGGGACACGTGCAGGGTGCAGACCAGAGCAGCTGCTTGGACGACAGGTCACTGTGCGCCCAGTGCCTACCCCAGGGTGGCACAGAAGCCAGAGATCTCCTTCCTGGAAGTTGGGGACTGGGATTCCGAGGTGCATTGCAATGACAATAGCATCACAAAACATCTTAGGGGCCAGAGGCGTTTCTGAGCTGATCTTCAGCAGCTGGGAAAGCGGCTGGGAGAGTAATCGCATTATTTCCAGCACTGAACCCCAAGACAAAGGATTTGTCCTCAGACATTCGGCTAGCAAAGACTGGAGTGTAGACTGGCTCTGAGTGGGTCTGACAATTTACCATCCAAGTTTTGGTTTTGAGAAAGGGGCCACAGTTTGTGTGTGTGTGTGTGTGTGTGTGTGAGTGTGTGTGAGTGTGTGTGTGAGTGTGTGTGTGTGTGTGTGTGTGTGTGTGTGTGTGTGACAAGTGAAATAATCAGGGACTCTCTTGATCAAACAGATACACAGTCCTGTCAGTAAATTAACTCCTGACAAGGACGCGTATAAGAAAGAGCGCCGGCCGGAACCGTTCTCGAACGCCTCCCAGGACCCGGTGCTGTGCTGCAGTGCCCTTCTCCATCTCTCTCTGCCTCCGCCTCCCTTGGTCTCGGTCTCAGTCTCTCACTCCTTTTCTTTTTGTTGGTGTTGGGGATTGAAGCTATAGCTTTTACACGGTACCACGTCTCTGCTCCTCTTTTTCATAATTTATTAGGAGACAAGGTCTTGCCAAATCATCGAGCTGTCCAGACTGGGCTCAACTTGGGATCCTCCTGCTTCCGCCTTTCAGAGTGCAGGATTAGAGGTGTAACGAAGTAGGAAACCTGTCCAGCTGCCTCCGCATATATCTACTTATAGTGCAAAGCTTCTATACATAGGGAGGAGAGCACAGCACAATAGCTGACATTCATTTTGCATAGTGATAATTTTAGTGCTATTAAGAAAAGGTTTTCTGATCATATATGTGAATAGGGGACAAGAAAACCTAATATATACTTCAAGACTACTATATATATCAGTGTTGTCAACAACAAAAAGGATAAAAAGGCAGAAAAATGCAGAGCCAAAGCTTTGATGCTTAAGGAAATGGTATTTTTCCTTTCAACATTTTTTGGCAGTATTAACCTTCAAAGAATATGTCACCTTGAGGATGATGTATGAGTGAAAAGTCCCTACGTAGAACCCCATCTGTAGAAACTGCTGTTTGTAGCACTGGCCCCTCCACAAGTCACGAGGAGCTAGTCCAAACTGGAAAAAATGACCAAGTGCTTTAACAGAAAGTGAGATCAATTTTAAAAATAATGAGTCAGAATATTGACTTTTGGGTTATTAAGTAACAAAGCAATCTTGGTTTGCCTCAAGTTAATGAAAAGCTTTAAATGGTTATGCCAGTCTCTGGGCTAATTCACTAAGCTTCCCGCGTGCCCCGCACTGCTGGCCTGCGGAGGAAGCAGGACCCACAGTCACCTTGCCATACTTGGTCTTGTACTTCTGCTTTATTTGCTGCCTCTGGTCCGACGTCCGCCTAGACAGGATTTCAATGATGGCTGCTTCATCGGTTCCTAAAACGCAGAGACAAAAGTCATAATGAACAAGGAGCAGGCGGAGGTTTAGTTCAGTCAGGTCTGCGGGCGCCGCAGCACATGATCAGGGCAGCCGGAGGCTTTGGAGGTACTCACTGTTCCTTTAATTTCACTGTCCTAAGCTGAAAATACAAGAGACACATTCTTGTCACTCGCTCAGATGCATAGCCTTCTAAGCCTCATGTCTCGTGATACCAGCTGGACACACTAGGGTGGACAGAAGCCCACCGTGTCCCTGTTCTCTAGTTCCGCTCTCAGAGAGATGAAAACATGTCCACACAAAACTGCGGGGGAAGGTTCACAGCCCCGCAGTTCAGTGGAGACAATCCACAAGTCTAGTGAGAGACACGCGGATAAACAACATGTGGTATATCCATAGTGTGGAGTATTACTGGGCCAGAAAGAAGGAGTGCTGATAAATATGAACCTTGAAAACAGTAGGCTCAGTTAAAAAAAGCTAATCATACTGGGCGTGGTGGCTCACGCCTGTAATCCCAGCACTCAGGAGGCAGAGGCAGGAGGACTGCTGTGAGTTCAAGGCTGAGCTCAGGGCCAGCCTGAACTACAAAAGTGAGACTCTCTCAAAGAAGCCCCACACACGAAAAACAAAACAAACAGAAAAGCCAGTTACACAAGATCACACTACGTGATTCCATTTCTATGGAAGTCCAAGATAGAGAAACTCATTGAGACAGAATGTAGGCTGGTGGCTTGGTACGGGGCAGGGGCAGGTTGGCGATGGTAAAGGATACAGCATTTCTTCTGAGATCATGAACATTTCTAAAACTGACAGTTCTGGTATTTGGGCATATCCACTATATGTATTAGAAACCACCAAGTTGGTTGTGGTCTGCTCCCTGCTCCCTGAGCACTTACAGCTGTGTGGTGAGAGTAAGACACAGGCCTTGCCTGCCAACTGTGGACCCACGGACAGTTTCTGCCCTGCAGAGGAGTCCACGCTGGGAGCCTGAGTGCAGCTGTCGCTTTAGCTTCCCATTGCGCCTCTGCAGTGTCCCGTCTGTGAAGCTGTCTCTTTTTTCCTATGGCTCAGTGTACAAGCTCAGTCATAGCTTTTTTCAGTACTGTGGATGGAACCCGGGACCTTCACACACAGCCCCAGCCCCAGCCCCAGCCATTTTTAAATTTTGTTTTGAGACAGTGTCTTGTTAGGTTGCTCAGGTTAGGTTCACTCTCACTGTCCTGCCTCAGCCGCCCAGAGTGGAGGGACGGCAGGCACAGGCCATCATGCCCAGCTTCCTTGCAGTAATTCACCAAGACCCAGTGAGTAAGGAAGAGCAACAGGGTAAGAAGGATGCCCCAGAGTGGCCAGGCGTGGGGGGTGGTTCCTAACCCATCCAGCTCTGAACTCAACTTCAGACTGGGCTCCGTCTCGGCTCATCTTTCCTGACTGCTCGAGCTGGGTGGGTTATTTCCTTCCCCACACTTAGGAGTCAGAGGGACACGAGGCCGTGTGAGAACAAAACAAAGGCCCCAGGAGGGCTCTGGCATAATCGCCCAAGGACCAGGGGTGCCCCGTGTTCAGGCAAGGCTTGTGCCCAGGTGCCGCAGGAGTCACCTGCCCCAGGGACAGGGCTCAAGGCCATCTGGGGTCCTGGCTCACTGTGGAGGTAGACATGATGTGGAAGGTCCCATATGGCCATTTTATGGGTTTGTTTTAACATTCAGTTTGTGAAAAGAAGGTGCTAACGTTGTGTAGACTAACAAGAGTTCTAGCTTATTAGCGGTCAGTCCAGCAAATCCACGGGGTGGCAGTGGCGGAGGACCACGGCAGACGGTCGGCAGGGCCTAGACCGCCTCGGCACCGACTCCTTCACACAGTGGCTGACGCTTCACTAGGTACTTTGCAAATAGACATGTGTGGAACTGTCCTGACCTGACTGACTCAGGCAGGCGCTGTGGAGCCGAGCGCCTCTGACCCGGAAGACCTCTTGATTCCCTATGAGCTGGAGCTGGCCATGGGCCGTGAGGCGAGGCTGGGCAGCACCCGGGGTGTCACGGTGGCTGAAGAGACAGCCCAGCAGTTTGCTATCACACTTAAATGATGCTTAAAGACGGCTTTTGAGAGGCCCGAGCCAGCAGGCGGCGAAGGAAAAGGAAGGGCCTGTTTCGCGGGTGGACGAGGCAGGGAGGCTGCCTGTAACAGTCAGGACTGGCCCATCTCAAGGCAGGAGAAGCTGATAGGGCTCCTGACTTGTGCGCAACAGAGAAGTGAGAACTGTCGGCCCCGCCGCCGTTCACAGTGCCTGGAGAGGCCCAGCTAGCTCAGGTTTCCACCAGGAGGACAGCAGGGCTGCAGCCTGGCTGGAGGGAGGGGAGCAAGACTCGTCTGAAGCTGAATGTGCAGGGAGTGCAGCTGTGTTCTTTGAGGAGCAGCTGTCACGGGGCTGACGGGGCCGAAAGTTCGAGAGAAACATTGGTGCGAGCAGCAAGTCTGGGTTTCCCAGGTAGAGCTCCGCCCCAAACAGTCTCCAAAGCCTTACGTCCGTCCCAGGGACAGGCCCAGCCACTGCTAGGATAAAGGAAGCTGAAGCATTCTCTCTTGAAAGCACTTTTGAAATTGGTATCGTACAGGACAACACACTGAGAGAGCCACAGACAGCATGCAGTGGCCAGCGCTTCCCCAGCAGGACGGACAGGCAGCCGTGCGGAGGGAGAAGCGCTCCGGAGTCAAAGCACCGCGGCTCAGCCCACGCAAGTGGGGATGCAGGTTCTCTTCAGGGCTCTGTTGTCCCAGCTGGTGGTGGATGTGGCCAAAATACTGACCGCAGAGAGCTGAAGGGGATGCGATGGGGGTTTGAGAATGCAATGCCTAGGCACCGGGAGAGCTGTTCCAGTACCAGCACTCGCCTACCTTTCCACAGGCCGGGCACACAGACAGAGCCCGTCTGAGGCTTCTCCTACATCCAGCTGTTCCAGGTTGAGTTATGTCCCTCAGAATGATTTGTGGAAGTACTAACACCGAGTGCTACAGAATGTGGCCTTATTTGGAAACAGAGTCTTCACAGAGACAGTCGGTTCGAAACAGTCATTTGGGTAAGTCCTTATTAACGGGAGAAGTGGGACACTCGGGAAGACGAGAGGAAGATGCACAGCGCAAATCCATGTGAGGCCCTGAGCGGCATCCGTAGATCACGGAGGCCCAGCTCCCAGGGGCTGTGTGAGAGGCTCCAGCTTCCGCCTCTACCTGCAGGCCCTGGGGTCTTGGCTTCCGGCCCCTGGAACTAAGAGATCAATCCTGTTTTTTGAGCCACACAGTTCCCAGTACTTTGTCACCTGTGTTATGAAAGTACTCTCTATCCCAGCCTGGCTCCAGACTCAAGAAAAAATCTCGAATTCCATCTTTATCGCCCAAAGCGCAGAGGGCCCTGCGGTGCTGGCGACTGGCCCTCTTTCAGCTCCAGTGCCCAGAAGTGTGCGCAAGGTGGCTTTGGAGAGGAGCCCGTGAACGGCCGTGGTGAGGAGCAGCTCCCTGCCGGGCCCCGGGGACCCCACTCAGCCGCTGCGACGGAAGGGCTAAAACAGGCCACGGCTGGGCCCTGGGCACGGGCCAGGCACAGAGAGGACGTGGCTGGAGGCGGGAAAGGTGCAAAGAAGACGGAACCTGGGGTGTTTCTCCCTTGCTTTGATTCTCGATCCAGGCCCTAGCCCAGCCTGGGGAGGACACGCGCAGTCCAGAGGAGCGGCCGGGCCGGACCCTGCCCAGACAGCTGTGCCGGCTCTGGTGTGTCCACCATCTTGGTCGGCATCTCCAGGGCGCTTCCTGCAGCTGCAGTTCTGGGAGCTCTGGCTGATTCCGGTTGGGGAGAGAAAATTCTTGGATGAGCTCGTTACATAAAAAGCGTGAGTTAACTGCCTGATTCCTGGTTTGGTCCCAGCACTCCTGTGCATGCTATTCCTTCTCATCTCCTCCGAGAGCTTCACCTTCGTGCTGTGCACCCAGGTTCTCGCTCTGTATGTTATTACGATGAAGCCTTACGTTTCCGAGTGCTGGAAATATCACCTCAACAGGGATGGGTTCCGCTTCTCCCGAGTGCCGGGCGAATTTCCCCTCGGGTCATCCCTGCCTCCTGTGGCCCTTCACGTGCAGGCCGGCAGGGATCTGGGGCTCAGGCCCGACCGTCCTTCGCTCACCGGGCCCAGTGCAGCCCGTCGCTGTCGAGCCTCCTCGTCTCTCGCAGACCTGCCCGGTTCCCGTGGTCTTCACTTCTCACAGCACGGTCCGGCAGAGTCGGACGCGCCCACAGAGTGCCTGCCTCGCTGTCCTCTTCCGGCGGAGTTCACTGCCCTCGGAGGGCCTTGCTGAGGAAGGCACGCTTGGCACTGCTCGGCCTCAGCGCCTCAGCACAGGTCCCCTTCACGCGCAGGACGAAGCCAAGACCCTTCAGCGGCACCTACAGGCCGCCGCGCTCCGTCTGCCCCTCAGGGTCCTGCCCACCTGCCCAGCCTCCCCAGGCTGCTGCCCCACCCCAGAAAGGACTTGAGCTCCTCGAGCAAGCGCCGCTTTACCTCTGCGTCTTGGCATGGGTTGTCCCTCTGCCTGGACGCCTTCCCCTCTGAGCCTGCCCTTCGCTTCCGCTGCTCCTCCAGCGCTCAGCTCACCAGGGGAAGCACAGGACGGGCAGAATCGTTCCTCCCCGTGTCCCCCACACGATCTGTTCTTGCTGTCTCCACCAGGACACCCTGCTGTGTTCCCCAGATGGCCTCAGTGTTCATCAGACGACTCTTGCTGGCTGAATGAAAGACTCTTACTGGGTGTAGGAATGAACGAATGAATGAATGACAAACTGTGACGGAGAAATGTGGACACGACCGTGGTGGTCTGTCTGCCTTGCTGTGAGGCACACGTGACGCTCATGGAGGCCGAATTAGCAAGGACCAGTAGGAAATCCCCTCTTCTCCACTGTCACCTGCTGCCCCGATCTGGATGATCAGAAAAAACAAGTTCATGTTTTTAAAAAACAATGTCCTCTAGACTTTCCTCTCTGGGATACTTCACAAGAGAGGCCAGAGAGCATGGGGATCCTGGGCTGGTCTGCGGTGGGCAAGATGTGGCAGTGACTCCTGGTTCCCCTCAAGCCCTCGAGTCTTGGGCTCAGGTGGGTTCTTGAAGTGGACTCTGACATCTGGCCAAGAAGCCATTTGCTGCAAGGTGACCTCATTCTGCGGTGCACAACTTGTGTGTCATGTAAGCCATCTCAGTGTCTAAGAGCTTCTTGTAAATGTTTATTATACTGGTCTGAGCCCTGCGGCCGGTCCTGAGAGTTTCTGGGAAAGACTTGTCAGAAACTCAGAGAAGGACCCTGGTCCTGCCCGAGCCGAGGTCAGTGGGGAAGGGCCTCTGTGGCTTTGCTTTCCCAGCAGTGTTCTTGGAAGACACCAAGCTGTGGCTCAGCCGGGCAGAGGCCATAGGGGCCTGTGTACCAGACCAGCAGTCTGAGCCGGTGGCAGAGGCCAAGCTTCTGTCTTGGGCTCTGAGTGCTAGTCTGGTCACCTGGCCGAGCCAGAGAGGCTGCAGTCTTGGCTGTGCCACCCAGCACCAGACAGCTCAAGTGCCCTCGAAGAAGACCTGAGATGTGGCTGCTGGGTCACGCCCAGCAGCTCTCACCTCACGAGCCAGACAGAGACTCCCTTGAGCGCCACACTGGGAGAATGCGCGGACAGGGCAGCACCGCAGGGAGGGGGCAGGTCTGTTCTGGTTGCCTGTGACCCAGACCCCCAAACACACACCAGAAGAGCAGAGAAAAGAAAGAAACCCGTGAGTCAAGCATCACTGGAGAATAACATCGCTCATGGCTTGGCATTATCGTGTTGACTAAATAAGCGTGTGGGGATTGGGCCTACAAAGCCCCATGATGCCCAGGGCCCCTGTCCTGTGTGGGACACAGGGCACTGGAAGGGCAGCTGGTTCATGCTGAAATGTTCTCTGAGAGCAGAAATGCCAGATTTTAGGAGACTTCAAATGAAAAAGTGACTTGGCACAGTGGTATTTTTATAAAAATTAGCTTAATTAAAACAATACATGTCACTTTTTTATTTTACAATTTGGCTTCTCAGAAACGTGAGATGACTTGTGAGGCCCCCGTTTGTGGCTGTGGGCAGCATTGCTAAGTCCCTTGAATGCAGCCTTCCTAGGACTGGGCATTGAGGGGCAGGGCCGAGTCTTGCAGAGAAATGCCTCCAGAACTCTGACTGTGTTTTAGTTAGTGAAGTCTAGAGCTTCAGTCAAACCAGAGCCCTTTGAGAAGATTTCAGCTCCTGGGGTCCACCCTCATTCTGTAGCTCTGTGGTTTTGGCAACATGTGTACTTTTTGAGCAGCGGATTTCCAACCTCAAAGGATGTGGGGAAAACTAAGAGGACGGGTCTGTGACGTTGCCTGAGTGCCTGGCACACAGCAGGAGAGGTGCAGTCACTAGCAGCACAGGGATCCTGCCGTGGCCCTGGCACCCGGAGCAGAGCCCTGCAGGCCTTCTGCATGCAGTTGCTGTTCAGCAGGCTGTGCGTCAGGCGGGGTGAAGATGGACCATTCACTCCCACGGCACTGAGATGCCTGTGTCCAGCCTGAGACCAAGTGTCAGGAACTCACTCAAGAGTGGCAGGGCAGGGCCGGGGAGTTAGCTCAGTGGTCCTGGCGCCTGTCTTGCAAGCTCAAGGACCCTGGTTCGATCCTCGGTAACCACATAATAATACTGGGCGTGGAGACTCACCCCAGCAGCAGTCAGTACCACATACCACAGTGCCGGGCGTGGTGGCTCACGCCTGTCATCCCAGCACTCGGGAGGCAGAGGCAGGAGGATTGCTGTGATGTGAGTCTGAGGCTGAGCGCAGGGCCAGCCTGAACTACAAAGCAAGGCCCTGTCTCAAAAAAAAAAAAAAAAAAAAAAACCAGTGGCAGGGCAGCTCCGCCTGCCAGGGAAGCACCTGGAGTCCCTGCCACTCAGCAAAGCTCAGAGCCAGGAGCATCCTGCTGCCTCCATGCTGAGAAGCCCGCCTGGCAGCCGCCCTCCCAGGATCCCTCTGCTGCCCAAGCCGACAGCTACGTGTCATCTCCCCTGACAGTGCTCTCTCTTCTTCCTCCTTTTCTCCCTCTCACCTCCATCTCCCTCTCCTCTCCTCTAATCTATCAGCAGGATGGAGCTCTGGGATCCGCTAGCAATGTCTGCCATGGTGATCGGGATGGAACGGGGGACACACATACCATGTACTTGGCACCCCTAGTCCAGAGAGACTCTTCCACACAGATGCCAAGGGGCTGAGGGCTTAGCCTTATGTTCTCTCAGCGGGTGATACGTGGGAGGCCGTGCCACTTTCCCTGCAGACCTTCCCACCCAGCTCCCTCGGGACTGCTGCCCAACACTTCCTGGGCAAGGTGCTGTTCCTCTCATGAGGATTTAGACCTCCCACCACACAAGCCACTTTCCCCTCTGGAGGTGCACACAGAATTTATGACCATACTTATTCTGCCATGACACTCATTCCAAGGAGAGTAAATCTTAATTTCCTTCTAACTGAAACATTATGCTGTGTGAAAGAAGCCAGCTGGAGAGAGCCACACAGTGCATGATTCTGCTTGTAGGAAATGTCCAGTACAGGAAAATCCTTAGCAACAGATAAGTGTGGCCGGTGAGTGACCGCCTGCGGCTGACAGTGGGGCTGATGGTAGTTTGGATGTGTTCGGGGAATGGTGGAAATGTTCTAGGATTAATGGTGATGAACAGCTCTGTGACGGTACCGAAACCCCTGAGCTGTAACGAGGCAGAGGGCGAGCTGTAGGGTACGTGAACTGCACTGCACTGAGGAAACAGGGATGAAACACACTGTGCGGCCCTGAGCAGTGTCTTCTCAGCCCCCTCATCCCCCTGGTGCTCCTGAGGTGACCGCCGTGGTGTCTCTACATCAAGGCTCTGGGGTGAGGGGCACATCGGTCCACCCCGGGCCCACCACTGACCAGCTCCGTGATTTCGGTGTGGTACCTGTCAGGTCCTTTATATCTTTACTTGAAAAGCAGGAAGATCCGGGAGATTGAATCGCTGTAATGCTCTGTCCCTGTCAGCTTGCTGTTCTTCTGAGACTTTGGCCTTCATTTGACTGAGTCTGAGATCCACCTCCCACCGCCCTAACGCCGCTCTCACACAGACCCCATTCCTCACCACCTCCCACAGAAAGGGTCGGGGGATTCAGAAGACATTAGGATTTCATAAGTCACTTCTCTAGACGTTTCCCTCACCACCAGGTCTGAGTGAAAGCGACAGTACCCAACTTCTAACTGCCCTATAGAATGCTGAAAAATCATAGGATCTGATTAAAGGTCTGGGAACTTGAATAGAAAGACTGCTGCGTTAGCAAAGCATGCTGGTGCGTGATGCCTCTTCCTAACCCTGTGTGGAGGTTGGTCATGGGATCAAGTTCAATCGGCTTTGAACATAAATTAGCAAATGAAATGTGTTTCATACCCATTCCTTTGCAGGCTTTGTACAGCTTTTTGGCATCTCGATCCACCTCAGAACCCTCATGACTTCTCTCTTTGGCCTAGAGAAAGAATTCAAAATGTGAGTGGATAATATAATCATTGTTCCATTGTCTCTTGCTGAAA
Source organism: Petromus typicus (assembly GCA_004026965.1). Taxonomy (NCBI): domain Eukaryota; kingdom Metazoa; phylum Chordata; class Mammalia; order Rodentia; family Petromuridae; genus Petromus; species Petromus typicus. The sequence goes on from PVIR01005398.1 coordinate 15,966, forward strand.
CTGGTGGTTCAGTGGGAGACTGAGCAGCCATCCTACTAAGGGACCAGCTGCTATTTCACTCGTGGGTGACATGGAAATCAGCTGTGGAAGGCCAGTCTGGGGAGATGGCTGGTACTCTTTGGAGCCAGCTGGCCTTGAGTGACCACAGAGGATAGTCCCTTCTTTTCTTGCAGACAACAGGCCTTGCTAACACTGTGACAAGCAACTTCCCTATGAAGCTGTCTCTGTGAGACTGTCTCTGGAACAGGGAATAGGAGTGGCCAGTGTCCTCGAGCGCGGGTTCTCCCCCTTGCCACGAGACAAGGTTATCTAGGGAATAGTTTGCAGCCAGAAACCGAGGATTCTAGGATAGCTACCACAGATTAATTTGGACCTTTGTCATGCACATGAAGAGGAACGTGCATTTGTTTTTCAGAGGCAGGATGAACTAGGGAGAGTGCTGTTTCGGCTTTTAGTGGGACAGAAAGTCCGTGTTTGTGCCGAGCTGGGCCCCAAACCCCACCTCTGACAACACAGCGCTGATGTGAGCATGCAGTTACCTGTATTGCTGTTATCTGTTGCTTATTATTTTTCCATTGGACCTACCTTGTTTTTACTTAGTTATTTTTAAAGAAAACATTTATTAGCACTGAAGTGGAAAATCAGTATTTTCCATCATGAACGCCGGACATAAGCAAGTGGCACTGCCGCTCTGTGGCTCGCGGCCTTGCGCCCAGCCCGTGTTCTCTCAGTGCTCCCCTGTCCTCGTCCCCTTTGGAGGACACGTGTCCTCACATTTCCTCCTGTGGGAAGGCTGGTTAGTGCTACTGTCCCAGCCGCCCATCTCCATCCTCCCTCCTTCCCCTTTCCGTGCTGCCGCGTGACAGTCTCTGTGAGTCGTCTTGTCTGCCGCATCCTCTGGGGTTGCCCCTCCCCCATGCGCGTGGCCTCATGGACACTGTCAGTCATGAGGCCTGAGCCCCACGGTCTGAGCCCTGGACACCAGAGTGGGCTCTGAAGTCACGCTGGGGCGGGGCAGCCCAACAGAATCATTAGATGCACGTCTCCCCCTTCTGGGCTTGCTCAGCGGAGAGACGCTGGGTCAGGGCTGCTACTGGCAGCCATCTTGTCCACCACATAAGGGAAGGGAGAGGGAGACTGACCGCCACTAACACCCTCAGATACAGAGTGCCTGTACCCTTTGCTTCCCAGTTTCACTGGTTGGATTTCTGCCTTTGTGACCTGAAGTGTTCCCACTAGTGCCCCTGGTATGGAGGTCTTGGTCACAGGAAATCCTCAGCTCTTAGAACATACAAGGCCCTCCAGGCTGCCATTCCCTCAGGCCTTTCCCCGTGTGAAGGCCGTGTCCATCCTGAAACATCTATGCCTGACCAAGCAGGGGTGGGAGGAACATTGTTTGGACGCCTGCCACATTCCCTGCAAAACCTTTCTCCATATATCTTAGGAAGAATCAGCATTACTGGTAGCATGCATCTCACATGGAAGGAATCCCGAGTTCAGACAGCTGCGGGGTTTGTGCCGGAGGCCTTGTGGTGCATCCCAGGTAGCATCCAGCCAACTTATCAACTAAAGCGTGTGCTCTACCCCTGCTCCAGCCTTCCTCACAGGCCCACCATGTCCAGGTCTGTCATGCACAGCGGAGGATGACAGGCCCCACTTCCCTCTGCAGTTCCTTTGTGCGGTCTGGGAAAGCCACCTGGTGCTTTTGAGGGCTTGTTGGTCGGAGCAGCTACATAATTTTCAGGGCTCCTGGCTCAAAAGCCATTCCGTCCAGCACGGCTAAGTGCATTCTAACAGCGAGCGGAGGCCCTCCTGAGGGAGGCCCGGGCTGGGCAGGAGCACGGGGAGCCGCTCTGCTCTCAGATCACCTTTGGGAGCAGTGGTTCTCTGAGGGTGGAAGTGGCAACGTCAGGTGGTCTGACGTGTCTGCCTTTCATCAGAAGGGTTACAGAGGGCCCGGGCAAGCAGGCAGAGTCTCCGAGTCACAGACTGACTCACGACAGTGCCAGCCTCGTGGGGCCGAGAACTCGGTGTAACCTTGTCATCGGTCCCACTTGAGACTGAACAGCAGAAACAGGAAAATGTCTGAGCAGGTTCTGTCCTGCTGTGTGCCCCATAGGCAGGGTACTCCTGCCAACCCTGTGCTGGCAAAGCTGCTTCCGACACACGGCATCCTGTCCTCGTTGGCACAATGAAGCTACAAAGGCTCGAAGGGGCCACGAGCGGGCTTGTCCAAGATCACCTGGAGCCCACGCCTGAGTCAGAGCCAGGCTGGACCCGGGAGAAAGGGCAGGTGCTTCCTGTCTCAGTGAGTCTGCTGCATGACACGGGGGTCACAGAGTTGGAGGAAAGAGACATCACTGGCACCTGGGGTTGTGTGGGGGCATGTGGATGACATGTTAGGAGTGGTGGCGATGAAGACTCCCCTCTTGCTTGGAAATAATGTGGGGCAGGGTCTGTGTCATAGCCACTGCCAGCATCGGGGCTGCTGGGTCACAGGCTCCTTGCTCTGTATGATTCTCAGTCAGCCACAGGCCCTCTGCTGGAGAAGACTGTGCTGTCTTCTTCCTGTTGACCAGGACATTCAGCATCATGGAGAAGACACCGTGTGATGTGATGATTTGAAAAAGAGAAAAAGGGGGCAAGAAAACTCTGTGGCGGGGACGCATCCACGATGCCGTATTCACGGGCAGCTCTGACTGTGCTGGCCCTGGGCGTCCTGTGCCCCGCAGCTCCTGCAGCTCCTCCAGGGGGGCATCGCCTTCTCTGGAACGGGCCAGGGCCAGCGTTCCGAGCCATTGTTCACTGCCAGCCCGTGGCGGCTGACTGGCCGCAGCCTGTCTGCCCTTGGGAGACTGAGGGGTTTCGGAAGCTGGCACCAGTGAGCAGCACCGCTCAGGAAGTGGGACAGGCAGACACGGGTGCAGGGCTGCAGGTCACCGCGCTCTGGGCGTGGGGTGGACACGCAGACTTTCTGCTTGCCTCCCACCGACACGCTTCAGAGGCAGGGCCGCAGGCCTTGCTTTCCACCATCACTTGGACAAACACTCAGGCACAAGCAGATTAGATGCTGGTCAATGAAAATGCCTGGGCTGCAGCTCCCAGGGAGCCGGGTTTGAACGTTGTCCTGCCCTTTGCAGCCGAACGACCATGGCCACTAGCCAGTGAGCCACTGTGGCCTCGCCTGTAAAGGGACGCCACATGCAGGGACACTGGGTGCCAGGACATGGCACTTCCTGTTTCTCTGAGCTCCTCAGGACTTCCTGTCTTATAATGATATTTGCAAAAGCTCATAAAGTGACACCAGGGCAGATTATAATTATGCATATTTTGATTCAGCAAGTTTGGAAGATGTCTCTGTCTGTCTGTCTGTCTCTCTCTCTCTCTCTCTCTCTATATATATATATATATATACACACACACATATATATTACACATATATATACACACACACATATATATACATATATATGTAGATATATCCACACATTATATTTTATATATATGCTTCATAAAGGTTTTCATTTCTGCATACTTAGAATCTAATTTTGGAAGCTATCTATTGAGTTATGTTCCAGATTTGTTACACATACAAAACAACTTGTAAGATATGTATTCATAGGTAATAGACAGACAAACATATTTATAGCTACATATGTTTCACAGTGCCCCAGAGAATGTAACTTATAACAGGTAGCCACTGACCGAATAGTACTCATTTTAAGAACGAGTTTTCTGGTCAGGCTGAATTTGAACTCCAGCGTAACCGCTTGTTAGCTATGTGACCTTGGGCACATCATGGAGTCTTTCTGTTCTGATTTTCCTGTGGAAAGTGGGGACAAATAATAACGTTCTTACATACATGGGGCTTTCCGGAGAACGTAAATGAAGTCATTCATGCAGAGCAACACAGCCATGAACAGCATGTACATGATGAATGTAAACAACCAGTATTTGTAGACTGCAGAACTGCAATGAATTTTTCAGAGCTTTTCAGAACCTTTTTCTATTTAAGTTTTTACCTTGTACATAGCACTCTAGGGACCCATTTTCCTCCATTACCTACAGCTTACAAACTGAGTTCCAAGCACACATTTCCCACAAGGTAATAAAATGGGCAGTCCTGGTGTGTCCTGGTCGGGACTGTCACGGACACGTGTGAGAATCCACACCTCCTGGGCAGAGTGGCCCTGCTGGGCCCGCAGTCCCAGTGAACTGTCTGCCCCCACCCAGGCCTGCAGGGCCACTGCGCCCCGCTCTGAGGGAGGCACTCCCTGGTGCCTCCTGCTTTGGGTCTCCCTCATGCGGCTAGGTTCCCTTGTATCTGCTGGAGTCCACGTTCCCTCACAGGTGCATGAATGATCCACTGTTCCCAAAGGAGAAGGTGTAGCAAGTAAGCCAAGATGCTGGACCCTCGGAGCTGCCCAGAGAGCATGGAAAGAATCCCACTCCCCACGATCAGAGGAGGCCACGATGCCCACCGCACAGGGCCAGCCCTCAGGAGCTCAGCCAATGCTCCTGCAAAGCAGACGTGTATCAAGCCCCTGACACCCCAACCTGAAGGCCAGCCTGCAAAAAGTCTGCAGAGACTCTCCCCTCCCGTCCCATGCCAGTCCCCAGCTGAGCAAGTTTTCACACTTTGAAAAGGGACATGCTTGGGCCAGGGAGTTAGCTCAGTGGTTCTGGCGTCTATCTTGCAAGTGCAAGGACCCAGGTTCGATCTCCTGGTAACCACATACAATACTGATTGTGGAGACTCACGCCCAGCAGCAATCAGTACCACATACCACAGTGCCGGGCGTGGTGGCTCACGCCTGTCATCCCAGCACTCGGGAGGCAGAGGCAGGAGGATTGCTGTGATGTGAGTTGGAGGCTGAGCTCAGGGCCAGCCTGAACTACAAAGCAAGACCCTGTCTCAAAAAAAAAAAAGAAAAAAGAAAAGCAAAGGAAAGGGACACGCTGGGAAAATCTCTTCCAAAGCACAGCAAACCCCGGAGACAGCTTTTCGAGGGAGTGTGCTGCAGGAGTGTTTATAGGTTGGTGCTGTGTGCCTTACGTCATGTACCACAGACTTTCCAGATCGCAGCCCGAGGGGCTGCATTCGGGTTAGTCTTCAAGTTCTGGGGCTGGGCTTGGGCAGCATCAAGATGGGGATGTGGGCTAGACTGGCAGACCGGGTGTGAATTAACTGGAAATATATCTCAGAAGAATGAAGTTCTCCCCTGAATGTCTACCTCTCCTTCCTCTCCTCCCTTCCTTTTCCTCTTCTCCTTTCTCTTTCTTCCGCTCTCCCTTCCTTTTGTAAATAGCTATTGAACCCCCGACACTGTGGGGAGGGGCCCATGAGCCCAGAGGCCACCTTCCAGGCTTTGTGCTGTGCTCACTTCGACTGCTCGATGGCTGCAGCCCGATGCACAGGACTGCACAGAAGGTGAGAGTCTACATGGCGCACTGCGGAGTCCCAGCCTCTGTGCTCCGTGGCTGCGTTGCCTGGGTGGGAACAGGCCCCGGCTGGCTGAACCATTGATAGAGGAGATGCACCTGCTGACGGCATAGTGTGACTGCCATTAGACCCAGGGCTTGTTTGGGAGTGGAAGCAGAGTGCTGGGTGGCACATAGGAGCCTGATGACCTGTGGATGGCAGGCCGCTTGTAAACCCGAAGCATCGTTAGGTGAGGGGCAGTTGGCCTTTGCGCTGGCTGATACTTGCTCAGCAGCCCTGCCTGGCGGTGCTCTGCTCAGTAAATATTTGAGAATGGTTGCCTGGCACCCTGGCTCTTAGCCAGGAAGGCTCAGGGAAGCATGGGGGAGAGGGGGGCAGGGGGCCTGCAGAGGCTCTGTCTGAGCTGATGTGAAACAGAGGCTGAGCCGATCCGAAACAAGGGCCAGGACCCAGGGAGGCCAGGCCTGTGTCAGGGGCAGGACTGATGGAGGCTGGGGGCTGAGTGGGCAGCCTCGGACCCGCTCAAGTGCTCCCCACTGTCACTGGTTACTGTGGCCACAGGCAGCCCAGCACACCTGGAGACAAGGCCGGCCATCCTGGCTAAAGTTGCCTTACATAGAGTGTTTTTTCCTTTTTACAAAATTCCTGGAAAACATGACACAACTTCAGTAAACTTAGTATCCAATGAGCCACACATACCTCGTGTGTCCAATCGGATACACCTGGACACACACTTACCTGTGGAGCCATCGCCACAGTCGACGTGTCTGTGTCCTTTGTACATGCGTGTGTGTGGTGCAGCACACCACGCCGGTGGCTAACGGTCACATGGGCTACGGGAGCCAGTTTGTCCTGTACAACTGAAACCTCCGGACGGGACCCTGCCGCTCCTCCCTGGTGCTGGGTGGTCTCTGTTCTTGGAATGTGTCTGTGGTTGGTCCTCGTGTGAGTGACTGTGCACTATTTGTCTTTCCTTCATTTTAAAGGCAGACTTGTCTGTGTAGATTTGAGGAACGTTATAGAGTTGGGGAAACTGAGGCACGGTTGCGAAGGGCACCCCTTTGAGGTGACACAGGTTGCCTCTTCTCTGTCTGTCAGTCTTGGGAACCCTGAAGTGATTTCCTTGCCCGTCGCTCTGTTTTCTCATCTGATGAATGTCAGAGATAATATCTACCTCCGGGGTTGTTACAGCGTGTAGCTCTTGGAGGTATTCCCTGTTATTTTTATTACTTCCTTCTGTCTTGACCTGATTCCTACTAAATTTGAAATAAGTCCCTTCCACAGTATTTGTGTGGTGATTTGAAAATTGGAAGTTTACCATAGGAAACTCAAAATGACTGACTATAAAACTATTTTAAATCAGTAAGGGCTTTGTACTTATTTACAAGTAATAGCAGTGGGCTAAAAGTCTAAGAGAAACTCTCAGGTGAAAAGTTTAAAACTGAGAATGATGGCAAAAAGCAGAAAACATCATATATCAGGCAGTGGTCCCAATTTACATAAAAGGACTCATTTATTATCACAACAAGCCTATGGACAGGGATTATCGCCGGCTATCCCACAGGCGAGAAAACCAAGACACAGAGAGATGAATCACTGCCCAGGGACACACAGCTGGTAAGAGACGGAACAGGGATCCGAACCCACATAGTCTGCACCTATAATCATCCACTACTGAGTCTCTGGATTCCTGGAAACGTCATTATTTTTAAAACTTTAGTAATAGAAATTGTCGTCCAACTGTTAGAGTGCTATTTTTTTAAATAGCAGCAGTAGGTGGATTTGTCCACTGGCCAGGAAGCCAAGAACCTCTCCCACAGCTATGGGGTCAGGAGTGAAAGTGAAATGAGAAATGCAGGCAACCGGGCCCCATTTGCGGAGAAAGTGGACGGCCGTGTGCCCGCGGGTGGACTGTGCCCGCGGGTGGACTGTGGCGAAGAGCCCACTGCCAGATTCTGCCCAGCCTGGGTCACCTGGGCCTAACGCCGGCCCACTCAGGTGAGTCAAGGAGATGGAATACGGTGACAGAGAGTGTGGGATGGCCGCGCCTGTGGGGGGCTGTCAGGTACTTCTCCTCTGCTCTCTTCTCACCCTCCCCTCCCCCTTCCCTCAAATGGGCCGACCTTGGTGTAACAGGGGAGTCATCCCTGGGCACTACCATGGCAGGGGGAATGCCAGTGGGAGCACTGACAAAGCAAGAGAAGGCCAGAGGCCAGCGGCGTGGCCACGGTCTCTAGTCCGCTGTGCTCCCGACGATGACGTGGGACTTCAAGGGCTCAGAGTTCTCTGGACTTCTGACTGGGAAAGAATTTGCTTCTCCGTTTTTCTCTCAGTCCTGATGAAGGCCTCCCCAGGGATGGCACTGTCTCACTCTTTTCTAGAAAGGCTTTGGTGACCCATATCTGGCCTATCATTTGTCTTTTAAATAAAGTGCTGTTTGAGAACAGCCCTTCATTTACATTTGACTCAGGGCTGTTTTCATAAGGTAATGATCATGTAGAACTAAGTACTTGAAACAGTGACAATATGACCTACAGAGCCTTAAATGTTTATTTCCTCAACTCTTAAGTCCCTTAAGAGTCCCTTAAGTCTTTTCTTAAAACAGAGATCAGATAACAGGATTGGAATCTTCAGCTATCAATATCAAAGTTGGTTAGAATTCAATACATTCTTTTTCTTTCCAGTATTTAAGTACATTGGTGTCAAATGCTGTTAGTTCACTATTTATGTTACTAATATAAAGTTTCTTTTTAAGATAAATTGATTTATATTGAAAAAGTGAATGAATTTGAAGATAATAATTTGTAGAACTATTAGAATAGGTGCCAGATACATCAGCAATAAAGTCGCCCTTGAGCCTGAAGTTTGGGGAATGTGGGAACCGTCCAGCTGTTTCCTTTCACAGATGCACAAACTGAGATCTGGTTATTTAGTCACCTCTTGCTTAGGGACGAATCTGGACTCCTGTCTCTGTCAGAATACTCTTCTTTTACTCTGACCAGTTATTCATTTGTACTCTGAATCGGTTAGGATGAATACAAAGAATTGTGTAAGTAAAGCTCAGGAATTCAAAGCAAAAGAGACCCTGGTGGTATTTCCACAGACGCGGTGAGTAGAGGTTGATAAGCAGTTTGGAGCAAAGTCTCGGCCAATCAGGTTTAAGCAGGAGCTGTGGGTGGTGAACGCCTGCTAGTTTCACTAAGTCAACTGTTTCCCGGTCACGCTTCCCTTGGACAACAAATCTGATGACAAGTCCTGATTTTTTTCTTTTTGGTTTTAAATCAAAAGCCACTTAAATGCTTAAGCTTACTAAATAGAAGAAAATATTCTCAGCGTTCTGGGTTAGGCGTCTTTAAGCAAAGTTTGAATCTTATTAAGAATATCTGGTATTTCACCTTGCAGTTACTGCCCTGTGTTGGCACTTCAGCCACTTACTGAAAATCGTGTATCTGGGTGAGCAGACAAGTGTTCTCAGGCTGCGATCTCTGGGATATGATGTGATCTTTACCTGTCAGAGGCAATTGTGCAAGGACTTTGTACCTTTAGGTGGAGCCACCATCTCCTGATAGTAATGGTGGCATGTGCAGAAGAGTAGACACAGGCCTTGTACACGCTGAGCTCTGGGGTAGGGACACTGTGGCTGCAGACCGCAGAACAGAGGTCAGCAATGGGTAGTTTAACTTGAGTCTTGGAGGTTGGTGCTGCTCATCCGGGCGTGGAAACCAGTAGCTCAACAGCCCAAAGCCGCCCTTCTGAAGGTCTCTGTGGGGACCGTTGTAGGCCTCCCCATCAAGGGTCACTCGTGAGCCTTTTGGGGGGAACTGCTGCCCCTTGGCTACTGCCATCCCCAAAAGGAGACGAGGGCAAGCCTTCAAGGGAAGAGTTCCCTCTCTGTGGTAAAAGACGGGATTAGCCGGAGGGAGCAGCCGAAAGACCGGGGATGGGTGGCTGTTACTGGCAGAGATCCAGGGGTGGAGGCATCTTCATTACCTGACCTTCTCACACGGGGGCTGTGTCTAAGGCACTGGCTCTTGTACAACTCGGTGCCATTTGTTCTCCTAGGAGACAGTTAGCGATATCTACAGACATTTTTGATGGCCACAAACAGGGATATGCTGCTGGCATGTCTCATGTCAGAAGGCAAAGATTCTGCTAAACACACCTTAGTGCATAGAATGGCTTCCCCCAACAATCCTGTCACTTTAACAGGTGCTGAGAAGCTGAGTTTCTGGTGGCAAATGTCACGTAGGTGCTGATGAAAGCAAAGTGTCCAGTCACCAAGGACAAAGTGCTGTGGTTACACAGAAAGGGAAGATTAGAAGTGGACCGTGATGTCTTTCTCTCTCTCTCTCTCTTTTTTTTTTTTTTTTGCAAAATATCACAGAGAACAAATCTGAAAAATGAGTAGCAGGATAAGGTGAGCAGGAGGAGGAAGACTTTGAGTTGAAACCAGACCAAAGTGAGAGCCTGTCATTAGCTCCTCCTCCTTTGTCTGCGTCATACCTGCTGCGGAGTTGCAGCCTTTGTCACAGCTCTGTGACATCTGTCAGATGACTGCTTTAGGGCTTTTGATGTATTGAGCCTGAGAACTTGTAGTTTCTGCTGGAGGTGAAGAAACGTTCATTATCTGGAAATGAGATTGTGTCTAGAGGAAAATGACTCTGCTCTGAGCTGGTCCACGGACTGTTTGGGGTGCAGAGCCCTCTGAAGAATGTTAATCATCCAAATATCCAATTATTACAGTATGGAATCCACAAAAGTGCCCTGGGGGAAGGAACTGATGGCTATTTCTCCACCAAGAAAGGAAGCGTGCCTTCTGTGAAGACAAACGAGGCGTGTTTCTCCTTAGAGGAGACTCAGCCATTTCCTTCTCATTGTCCATAGTGATTCTTTGTCCGTTCAGTGAGCATGCAAATATGGCGGCTCATCGTATAGGGAACAAAGAGACTGGTGTACTCGGGCCCCTCAAGTGTCAGTGATAAGTGGGTAGATGGGCTGACAGAAAATGTGGGGAGCAGAGCTGGGCAGTCGGGGTATCTGCCAGACATGCGGTTAGTGGAATAGGAGCCGCGGCATGTGCACAAGTTTTGACTTGTTGAAAGGAAGCAGAGTGAAATAACTAAGTTTGCTCTGAGCACATTCCTATCTCCTTAACTATCAAAACAATGAATGTTATTCTTCCCCCGGTGAGAGAGTTTAAATATGCACTGGATCCAAACCTATTCTTAATTTTTTCAAAGATTTTAATCTCTTTTTACTCCCACTATGCACATCCAATCCCACATCAAGTGAAGGGTGAATTGTTTTACTTCTTCAAATCTTATTCTCTTTTCTTCATCCAAATGTATTAGTATTAGTGGTGGTAGTGGTAGTCCTCATGATATTACAAAAGCTGCGGTAATGAGAATCAGTCATGGGAAGGCAATAGCCCGTGCAAACAATAGGAAGGTCAACTAAGGGAGAGATTCAAGTCTGGCTAGGGCAGGTGCACTGTATGCCTATCTCCTGAGCCTGAAGGTTGAGACTTGGCTCCCTACAGACCTGGAGATCCTTAACGGCTTGAGCACACTGGCGCCCATATGTTGAGCCCTGTCAGTGGCCTTCTTAACACCCCCACCCTTCTTTGTCTCTTATCCCTGGCCTCACCTCCCCACTAGCCTGCTCATGCCTTGTAAGCCCCCTGCTCACAGAATTCCCTTATTAGGCAAGGCCCCAGGCTAAACCAATGGACCTTCACCCCTTATCAGCCTTTACCACACCCTGTAACCCCTTGCTGTAAAATACACTGAAGCCTGAATAAAACTGGAAGAGTTCCAGAAACCTCCCCAGAGCCTGCATGGTGACTCTGCATGCATACCCTCCCTGGCCGGGAAAGCCTCACTCCGCAATTCACAAAAGCAACAGTCAACCTGGCCAAAGGGCTCCTCCAGGAGATGAACCTGCCCCGTGTCAGCTCTCCTCTGACATTCTATACACTGTGCAGACTGACAGGAAGAAAAGAAAGCTGGCCCCATATCCATGGGCTCTGCTTCTGCAGATTCAACTGACGGGGATCAAAAAATATACAGCAGATAACCGCATCTGCAGTGAACGTGTGTGGATGTTCTTCCTGTCATTTGCACAGCAGGACAGCAAGCAGCTATTTACACAGCATTGAGTATTAGGTAGTCACTAATCTAGAGGTGAGTACAGAGAGGCTGTGCAGAGGTGATATGGAAGTGTTGTTCTGTAAGACACTTGAGCTCTGTGGATTGTGGTATGAGGCCAGCGTGGTGTGGGACGGGGTGATTCACGCAGCCAGGGAATGCTGAGGACGTAGGGCTCTCCTGTTCTCATTGGTTTTGGACCAGTTCTTGTCAGTGAGATAGAAGAGGAGGCCTGCTTTGAGTTTTAAAGAAAGATTTTCTTCACTGCAGAGAAGGGCACTTTCCCTCTGTCCCTTCCTGGTTGACTATGGCTCTGTCACATGATGTCATTCACCAAGACACATGAGTGTTATCATGTGTCCACATAAGGAGACACATGGCCGTCGACGGAAGTGGCAAAACAGAAAGGTGGATGGAGCCTGAGTTTATCGTCCCTGACGACAGCACTGAAGCAATGGAGTCGGGTCCTTTCAGATGTCCTGTTAGGATGAACAGCTAAATGGCTTTGCTGTTTAAGTCCCGCACAGTCTGGTTGTGTGCTGCTTGTAATCAAAACAAATCAAAATAACTGTGAGTTTGCATTTCTCCACTGAGTGCTGGACTGGCTTCTGGTCTTGTTTACATCCACCCTTGCTCCATCAGACCACAGTCTTGTCCCTACTCTGTGTCCCCGTCGTCACTCCTTTGCTTGAGACTGATCAGAGACTCTGTACGTATTGCCTGAGGCTGTGGTTCTCACAGTGTGGGCCCTGCACCCAGTGTATTTGCTAAGCAGAAGAGCTGGTCAAATGCAAATTCTCAGGCTTCAGCTTAACTGTCCATTAAATCAGCACTAGAAGGGCAGGACCCAGCTCTGTTCATTTATTTATTATTGTTTTGGTATGGAGCGTTGAACTCACAGCCTCACGATGTCTGAGTGCTCCATATGACTAAGGCTGCATGTGCTGCCGTGCGGTCCCTGTAGCTCTGTGATGCACCTGCCTCTCCCGGCTGCCCAGTTCTGCAGGTGTGTCCTGCTCCACCTTAGGAGCTGCTTCTGTTTGGTCTCCAGCTGAGAGCCACGCTCAGCACCTCCATTTCTGACCTTTGTCATAGTGGTCACTTCTCTGCTAGTTCATCTGTGATACATTATATAATTATTTGTCCTCTCTTGCTAGACTTGAGCTATTGGAGAGCATAGACTATAACCTTACTCCTTTTTCAAAATTATCCACAGAACCTCAAACAATGCTGGCTCCTGGAAATTTCTCTAAAAGAAAACATTGCACAGGAATGGATCTGTGACCCTGCAAGGACTGAGAGACGCCTCCTTCCCCTCCGCTGGTTTTCGCAGCCCCTCCCGCACTGCAGCCCAGGAAGTGCACCAGCGACCTTGGGCATCAAGGTGGGGTGGGGTGAGGAGGTTCTGTCAGGGGCCTCGGAGGTGAGGCCTCGGGCAAGGGGGTGGAGCCAAGAGGCTTTTGATGCCTCTTCTGGAGTCCCTGCTGGCAGGAACAGCTCTCTAACCTGGCCCTGGGAGAGGCTCTAGCTTCAGCGCTGGTTCTCAAGCTTGGATTCAGCGCGGAAGCCCTGGGAAGACTCGCTCAGACACGCGCTCTGGGCCCCGCCCCCTGGCTGTGACGTGGGCCATCTCGGTGGGATTTTTACATTCACCGCAGCATCCCAGGTTACACCAAGGATGCTCTTTTGGGGGTCACGTGTGGAAAATACTGTGCTAGAAGAACCCGAAGCTGTTGCCTCATGACCGTTACCTTGGGGTAGAGTAGGATCACTTGGGGAGTCAGGAACGTGCAGATGCCGGGACCTCACCCACGCGGGTCTGGAAACACGACTGGATGTGAGGTTTGGGGCCAAGTGAACAGAGCAATGCTTAGTTGCTTTAGTCAGAACACGCGATGAACAGGTGGATCCATCAGACCTTCGTGGAGTGTCTGCTTTGCCCTAGAACTGTGCTGGGGGTGGGAATACATGGGAGGACAGGCCACAGTCTGACTGTCAGGGGACCCTCAGCCCAGGGCGGGCAGGTAATAAGAGATGATGAGAACTACTCAGAGACTGACAGGGTATCACGCCACAGCTGGGGGAGGCTCAGGGAAGCGGGTGAGAGAAGGTGCCGAGGCGATGACCCTGTTCATCTGGTAGGTGAGCTGCTAGTTGTTTCGGTACGAGCTTAGGGAACCCAAGACACGGTGCAAAGTTCTGCGGAGGCCAAATGTACACGCTGTCTCTTACTAGATGTTCAAGGTACCTCGTTGCTCTTTGCCTCACCTCCCCATCTCTCAACAGCAAAGAACACCCACACTGGTTCTCGGGAGTGCGTTGAGGAGTTAGCGACATGTGTCCGTGTAGATCCAGGAGAACGAAAAGCCCAAGCCTGCGGTCCGCGGTGGCTCCTGCACTGACAGTTCCCAGCCCCCCGAGTGCTAGACAGATGTCACTGAGCGGCAGCTATCCGGAAAGCCCTATTTCAATCCGGCCGCCCCTCAGCACGGGGAGTTGGGTTCTTGCCCTTGCTGACAGCAAGGGTGCCAGCCCCGCCACTGATGGGAAATCAAAAGCCCAGCTCACATGATTTCCTCTGAACGGTGGCTAGGCTTGGACGGGGACTTATCTGACATGAAGAAGGTACATTTAGGGCGTGTCGTATTCCGACACCGTGTTTTCTCCGTACTCGCACTCGTGGTGGGATTCTGTCCGCCCAGTGTTCTGTGATTTCCTGCTAAGGAAGCTGGGACCGTGTGGTCCAGACTAGTTTCTGTGGTTCTTTGGGGTCTGAAATCTCAGCATAGGCAGGATGCACTCTTTTTTTTGAGACAGGGTCCCACTTTGTGGTTCAGGCTGGCCCTGAGCTCAGCCTCAAACTCACATCACAGCAATCCTCCTGCCTCTGCCTCCCGAGTGCTGGGATGACAGGCGTGAGCCACCACGCCCGGCACTGTGGTATGTGGTACTGGTTGCTGCTGGGGTGACTCTCCATGCCCATTTTTGTGTGTGATTATCAGGGATCAAACCTGGGCCCTTGCACTTGCAAGACAGGCACCTGAACCACTGAGCTAAATCCCCGACCATGCTCGCTCTTCTCCAAACCCCTAGCTGTTTAGCCACACTTTTACCTGTCTCCAGAGCCTCCTTTCTTTTCCCAGGACTCTGGTCCTGCTTTCCACCTGTCAGGCAGCTCACCTGGTGTCTACCTGCCCTCATTTCGGAAAATATTCATGTTGGTGAAGCACTGTGCATCCGGCCACTGGCAGGTATGCTCTCAATCTCCGGGCAGCTGTAGCGACTCCCACATCGTGGGCACCTACGGTGATGTCTGCCTTCACCGAGTGAGCACAGTGGTTTGGAAGGATAGTGGTGTGGCACTTGAGTGCTTTGCTGAGGTTAGATCCCTGGAACAAGTCCAGGTGCCCAGCCTCTGGGCACAGGCGTCTTCAGAAGCTTTCCTAACCCCAGGCAAACCCAGGTGCAGCCAGATTACCATCGTTTTCCTCACTGGGGCCACAGGATTCTAAGGTGCGTGAGACTTAGTGTCTCCCTAACACAGACTGAGATTCGAGGGTCTGCCGGACCCACGTTCCTGGAGAGAGTCCAGGCAATGGGGGGCTGCTGCTCGTCCAGGGACCACTGAGTTATGAACTGTCCTGCTTTCGGAGCCCTTCACCTGCCATGTAAGTAACTTCTCAGGAGTCATTAGCCCTTTTAAGCCTGATTATTTTGTTGTCTTCAACAGCTCCCTGAAATCCTGCCTCTTCCCTGTTCTGTGCATAGTCTACAGCCGCTCTAACTTAGCAAGTAGCTCGATTGTTTATTTCCCTCTGGATGGCAGCGGGCCTGGAAACAGCCCACGTGATGAAGTGGGACTGGAGGCCGAACACATTTTTTCTATGGACCCTATTTTTTTCTCTGTGAAGTCCACTGAGCCCAAGGACATTTCCCTCAGGTGAAGAAACTCTTAGAGGTTTGTGTGGTTTAGTAGGTGAGGATCACAAAGGAGGATGATAAACCAGATTCTTAGCTGTTACTGTTCTAAGTAAGTTTGTCCCTTTCCGCAAGTCTTCAGTTGAAAAAAAAGAATCATTAATGAGGCAAAAGAGGGGAGAATCACTAAGTAGAAGTAATTTTCGGTTTCAGGTTTCAGAGTTGGCTCAGATTCTAGATATCTGCGGTCCGTGCTCCACAGCAACACCTGCCAGATAGCTACTTACGGGGCTTGGGTTTGGACATATTCTTGGGGAGTTAGAAACTTAAAATAGTATATTTAATGCTTGTAAATACTTAAAAGTTAGTACAGAGCTCACTAACTCATCAGTCACCAAATACTGGCACAGGATTTCAATACCTGCTTTTTTCTTTATGACTTCATACAAGCTAAATTTCATCTCATTGTCACAGGAGTAAAAGGACAGAGAAGGGAGGGAAGTTTCTTATAAAATCATACTTGAGCCTTGAGCAGGCCCACAGCATGAGAGGAAGTATAAATAAAGGCTTCTGGTGAAAGGAAACCATTGCAGAAGTGGGAGGCTGGAGCACATCAAACTTTAGACTTGCTGAACTCAAACACAATGACAGATACCAGGACTATTTGCCACTGACTTGAATAAAAGAGCATTTTCCATTCCATAAAACCAATAACACACCTGAACATCATGGGCTTGCATTTTGCCCCAATTTGGTTGTGATTTTGCTCTGTAGATCCTTTGTAACTCGCGTTCTTTTAGTTTGCACACACTAACTCTAATTCAGATAATTTAAGCCATTATGTTTGGTCCTTTAAAGAGGTTCCCCATTGCGTATTGGGAGAGTGTTCAGTGCTCACTTCCTGGATCAATTGCCTGACCCCTCAGCCCCGGTTTGGGTGGGGGTTAGTGGGGTGTTGTGGGAGCGTAAACTGAGATCCAGGATGGCTACACTTTCATATTAGCTCCAAATATTTTGGTTTGTTTTTTTGGAATTCAGGCTGGCCTCAAGGCCCAGTCAGTCCTGTCTCAGCTCCCGAGTGCTGGGATTAAAGGTGCGCACCTCCATGCCTGGATCTTAGCTGCCAATATTGTAAAACATGTTTTTCCAGGGCAGTTTCCCTGCGTGAAGTCCCGCCAGACGATGGAATCCTCAGCCTGGAGGCTGACGAGGGTCTGACAGGAGAGGCCTCGGTGACTCTATTATGTCTATGTTCTCCAGCCTGTGTTCTAGGGGAAAATAAAGTCCCCGTGAGCCATGCTGCCTTGACAGGGAGCTGAGAAGCTATCGGTTTGCGTGCCTTTGTGGGCAACTGTTGGCTGTAAGACTGGCGCTGGGGGCTCAAAAAGAATACGTGCTGGGGCCCTCTCAAAGCCAAGAGCTGTTTTCACAGATGCTAGTGCAGGGCAGGGTTACTCCCAGTCCTCAGCGTTCTTTGGAGACATTTGTAAAGCAGTTTGCAGTTTCCAAAAGAGACTCCAGCTGAAGAACTCCTAAAGTTGGCTAGTGCAAAAATGCTATTTACAGATGGTCTAAAAAATAATGCCTCGCTCAGGAAAATATGTGTGTGTCTATGGGAATCTGAATTCAGTTTTCATATGTAGAAAGTAAAAGATTGTCTTTCCCATGGACATTGTTTTGGATGTTTGATGCTATTTCAAGTTAATAGTGAAATAGTTTGATGTTTCAACTCAAATTCTATGTCTTATCCTTTTTACCTGGGACACTTGCAACATGGACCTATCTTTCTCACAAAACTTGGCATGGGTATAATTATGAATTTTGTACAGTTTTTCCACAGCTAACAAGTTTACCTATTTGTTCAACAAATTCATATTGACTCCTTGCTTTCTGCATAGCACTAGCACTGTTAACTGGCTCATTTTAAACTTTTCTTTAGCCTCTGCTAAGAGATTTTTTTGGCCAATGAGGTAGAAACATATTTCAAACGCACTTCACAAGTCTGGTATGCTGTTGCTAGTACCAACAATAAACGGCAATCAGAATGCTGAAGTCTGAAGGCATTAGTCAGATTTCACAGTTTAAACTCTCCCACAGGCTAACCAAAAGAAAACGGATTCCCGAAGAGAATGAATACTTACGTGGTGATTGCCCATTTTCGTTTTTCTGAGATGGTGGTTCTGTGTTTCATAAAGAAATCAGTCCTCCCAAAGACAAAGTTTATAATGGCTTTCCTGGGGCACAGTATCTCTTGTGTTTAATGAGTAACTTTAGGCATCGGGTTGAACACATTGTTGGGGATGGGTAGGGAGTGGTGATAAGAGCAAATGAGCCTCAACCCTGAGCTGTCCTGGTGGCCAGCTTCAAAGAATAGCTTACTCTCTAATGAATAAAGTCTAGGCCTTTTACACTGAATCCCTTATTCACAACTAAAAAGTCAAACCTACCTCACTGCTGGGGTGTTGAAAGACTTATTCTTTTATTTTGTGGATGTTCAAAATCTGCTACTCTTAATAATAAAAGGATAAATCAAATAGGCTGAAAAGAATCTTACTATTATAGGGAATATATTGATGGCCACACTGAGTTGCACTGGATCATCATTTTTAGGATCTAATTTTTAAATTAAAAGATACATACAACTGGTAAATTGTTTTTTATTTATACAAAAAGGTACCCCAAAAAGTAGATCCAGGGACTTCCAGGCCCTTCCTCTTTTTTTTTTAACTCTTTCAGAAACAGTCTCTGTATTTATAGCCATGCCTGTCTGTCTGCCTATCCACCCATCTATCTGCCATCACTTCATCTACCTACTCACCTCTGGTCTGTGTTTCGTAAACAAATGCGTCTGTACAGTACATCTGGCCCCATCCCTGTGTCTCCCACACTGCAGAGGCGCCTGAGGCTGGCACATTTCTTTCTTAGTGTCTGTGCAAAAGTTGTTATGAGTTTGACCCAAGCCTATTCTACCTGCTAGTTAAAATTACCTTAGATGGTTTTTATCTTTTGCATTGGTATTCTCTGTACATCGTTCCTTCTGTTTTCTGTTTGTTGATTAAGACCTCAATGAAATTACTGACCTAAAGAGGGCCTGCCCTTAAAACTCAGGGAGAGTTGCCGAATTCTCCTTCCCAAAATCATGTAAACGCTGCCCACTCTCGGTCAGCCGGCCCACAAAGCTCACTTTCTGAAGACAAAATTTATACCCCCTGGGATAATACACTGGGGCTCATGTCCATCACTAACATGATAAAACTCATCTCTCCAGTGTCAAAGATGAAAAGCCGTTATGTGATTGGCTAATTTATGTTCCTTTCATTTGAGAGGTTTAACGTGATGTATGTTAAAAGTTCCTTTTATAAAATTTTTGTAATCATGTCCTCAATTTTCCCTTTTAAATTATTAGCTTTTTCATTTTCATTTGTAAAATACAGTAAAATCTAAGCCTTTCTTAAGTATATAAATTATTTCTTTTACCAATTTTTTTGTTTTTCTTTGTCTCTGCTTAAGTTTGGGTATGTAATGTGTATGCAGTGTTAGCTTGATGTAGTCAGATAAATGGATCTTCTTTCACTCATTCATAAAAACCTTTTCCGTATTAAGATAAGTAACTCTTCTTGTACCTTTTCTTTAAGTTCTTTCAGTTGCTCCACCTTTTAAGGCTTATATTTTTGATCCTTTAGGAATTGGTTTTGATGTAGATTAAGGAAGAAAGGAATTTGTGTCAGTTTAGCCACTCAATCCTAGATAATTATTAAAGAATTCCTTTTTCCTCTGTTGGCTTAAGATACCACTTTTATTTTATGCTAATAATCTTATAATATAGAACTAAAATTTCATTATTAAGTTCTGGTTAGATATATTCATTCTTTTAAAATTTATCTATTGAGGGCTTTGAGTACACTAGTTGCTAGCTCTATAACAGTGATGAGATAGTATGGATTTTTTTCTTCCTAGATCTTTAAGTTAAATTTTTACATTAGAAACATGCAAATAATGCAAAGGCTATTTGGGCTGCACAGGAAGGATGAGGACATGTGAAGTCAGGAGGAGGCGGAGGCGGGCTTCTCTCCTACGGGCTGCTGTGAGTCCTGGGCCTGGCCGCCATCTTGATTCCTTCCTATGAGGATAGGGCTCTTCAGAGTGCAAACATTTAAGGTAGGAATTAAAGGAAAAGCAGGTGTTATTTGGAAAGAGTGTTGCGATTGGATGTTACTAGCTTGTATAACAGTCAAAATAGAAAAGACTTTGCAAATTGGAGGAGAGGGAAGATGGTCAAAGACAACTAGCTGCCAGGAATACCCTGAGTCCCCAGAATAAAATCTCTCTCTGGCCGCAAAGTGGGATGGGAGGAGGTGAGAAGATGGAGGTCAATGACCAGTGCCTTGCTTTCCTCTTGTGCCCCTGGGTTCTCAGGATGGGCCACCCTGCCCAGCATGTGCTGGCTTTAGGATCACTGTCTGCCTCACGAACCCTCCTAGGAGCTCCAGTCGTTGATCAGTGATGCCTGAGTCCCTTTGGCTGCGGTTCCGTAGGCTCAAAGGTCAGCAAGAGAAACAGGGCAATGGACGGCGCAGCCTCTTACCAAGGAGATAAGTGCATGACTTACTGAACACAGGAAATGACTAAAGAGAGTTTATGGCTCTGGGGAGGGGAGGGATAGAAAGCCGAGAGGCCAAGGAGGAAGCAGTTGTGACTTTAGTGCTGGACATCTCTTGAATATTCAGATGTACCCATGGTTGATTTGTGACTTGGACAAATGGAACTATCCCTGAGTTATTTCCTCCTCTCTGCTCTGCAGGATTTGGTACATCTGGACAGTTTCCAGATCACAATGGTTTGACTTATTTTTCACATTGTGAGGGTGGAGACTTGAAGAGACATTTGGTAAAAGCCCTTCTGCGGGTTTCACACTGTGGATATCCGCAGGGCTCCTGATAGGACAGTCCCCATGACAGTGGCAGCCCTACACCACGAGGCAGCCAGTACCGTGTACTCAAGGACTGTCGTCCTCCTGCCCTGTGCTGGGGATGGAACTCCAGACCTTGCACTTGCCAGGCAGGTGTGGTGCCACCAAGGTGCATCCCTGGCCCTCGCTGCAGTTTCTACATAGGACTTTTTAAATCTAGGGTGGTTTACTGTGAATAACCCTGTTATAAGCACTTGTTTGTATTGAAGTAATGAATGGGGGCGGGGGACCTGCAAACAGATTAATCAGATGTGGATCAAGAGCAGGAGGAGGCATAAAATGACTTCTGGATGTCTAACTGTGCATGAATGTGCATTAAATTTATTTCAGACTAAAGCTGATTCCCACTTATTTTCAACACTGTATAAAGTGGATCAGGATCAGGCAGAGTTCAAGTTTCTTTCTCACCCTAGAGTCTAAAATGCAAGTCCTAAATCCACCTGCTGAAGAGTTTCCTTTTGCATTACTGGCTACAGTTAAGCTTCTAACACCTCTGCAAAAAAGGTTCTTTAGGTAGCTATTATGCATTGAACTGTGTCCCCCAGAATGATATGTCGAGGTCCTAACCTCCTAACTGAAAACCACGTTATTTGGAAATAGGGTCTGTTACAAACATAACCAAGTTCGAATGAAGTCATTAATGTAGAACCAAATCTGACATGACTGGGGTCTTTGGAAGATGGGAAACTGCCACATGAAGACAGATGCACAGAGAGACCTGGGGGCGACAGGATGGACTGGACCACTGTGTCTGAGAGCCAAGAGCACCGAGGACTGCTGGCCCACAGCAGAAGTCAGGAGGAGGCAGAGGCGGGCTTCTCTCGTATGAGCTGCAGTGAGTCCTGGGCCCTGCTGCCATCTTGATTTGGACTTCTGTCCTCCAGAACTGTGAGATGACAAACTTCTTGTTTTAAGATGCACAGCTGGGCTGGGGATTTAGCTCAGTGGTTCTGGCGCCTGTTTTACAAGCCCAAGGGCCGGGGTTCGATCCCTGGTAAACATATACAATACTGGGTGTGGAGACTCACACCCAGCAACAATCAGTACCATATACCACAGTGCCGGGCGTGGTGGCTCACGCCTGTAATCCCAGCACTCGGGAGGCAGAGGCAGGAGGATTGCTGTGATGTGAGTTGGAGGCTGAGCTCAGTGCCAGCCTGAACTACAAAGTGAGACCCTGTCTCAACAAACAAACAAACAAACAAAAAACAAAAAAAGATGTACAGCAGGTGGCACTGATACGGTAGCTTTAAGAAACCAACACACTTCAGTAAGGAACAAAAGAATCCACCAGTTGCTGTGATTCTCACAGAAAACACATCATGTTGTATGTACAGTTGTGTATAATCTCCACTTCTGTTAGGGAAGGCTCTGGGGTGCCATCCCCACTATAGTTCATCCCTAGCTAAACTCATGCTGGAATTTGGTTGTTACTGTGGCCGAACTGGCACTGGGCATTTACAGGGTGGCCGGGTTGTGTGTGGGGGTGCCTTCCTCGCAGGCAGGGTCTGTCTTGGTGACAGTGAGTTGTTGTAGGACAAAGTGCCTTTGTGTTTCTCCTCTTTGTTTATCCACTAGGAGTCAGATGAGCATGTGGTCCTGGCAGGATGCTGCTGCCTGACTGGACTTCCCAGCTTCTGGAATCATAAGCCGGAATATCTCTTCTTTATACGTTATCTAGTTTCTCTGTTATAGCAATAAAAAAAATAGATGAAAGCAATGATAATATATGATATTAAGGCCATAAATATTTCAGGTTCTATTTAATACTCATAGAGTAAGAATGAATGAAAATAAGGAAAACACATTGATACGAATTTTCTAAAAGCTGAACATTTGTCTAATCTCTCTTTCTGCAAAGAGAATTAGTAGTATTTTATTTATGTAATGTAACTTAGGACCCTGAGATTCTAGTGATATTTGGAATGATGTTTTCATCTGTGTTATGTTG
This sequence comes from Petromus typicus, assembly GCA_004026965.1. NCBI lineage: Eukaryota > Metazoa > Chordata > Mammalia > Rodentia > Petromuridae > Petromus > Petromus typicus. The sequence continues at coordinate 38,393 of PVIR01005398.1, forward strand.
GCATTTTTGTCTCACTTGTGATTTTCTCTGCTCCACATTAGTTAATAGATTCTCAAAAGGAATGACAAGCTTATGCTGGACTCATCTCTGCAGTGTCTGTACACAGTGGCTACATCATAAAAGTTGTTGCTTGACTGAGATGAAAAGGCTGAAGATTTCAAAACAGGACTGTGATTGTCCAAAGAAACTGTGCATCCAACTTCCGTACTTGTCCGGTAGTCGCACGGACTGAAAAGAAGCCTCAAGAGGCCCCTGTGCGTCTTGACCTGAAATGCTCTGGCGATGTTTTTGGAGGTTTGCCAGGGACTCCTTTAGATGCGAGTGACTAGAAACTCACAATAACTAGAGTGAAGACTTTTTGGCTATAAAATTCATGAAGGCAGCTAGCTTCAAGCGAAGCTGGATCCAGAGCCTCACCATACACTCCAGGATGTCCCACCTCTCTCGTTCCTTTGTGCAGGTTTCTCCTCTCACAGAAGTCCCTCATTTCCGGGCTGAGCGTCTGCAGGCGGCATCACCAAAGCCTCAGGGACTTGCTGCTTTGGGTCTGTGAGGCAGAGTTCACTCCTAGGCCTAAATATTGATTGGCAAGTGTGGGGTGTTCCTGTGCCACATCAGGCATAGCCAGGCAGAAGAAAAGCAATTAAAGAAAAGCAGTTTGGAGCCTCCAAAAGCTCCAAATTCCCTGGAAGGGTGTAAGATCTTAACACTACAGTCTGAAGCTAAGACATACTTGCAGAGACAAATGGAGTGAAGATAGGAAGCTGGGCAAGGACCAGCAACGAGGAGGACTGTGGGGGCACGCCTGCACTGTGGGGGCACGCCTGCACTGTGGGGCTGGTGGAGGTGCGGGGGAGGGGAGAGAAAGCGGGTGGGGACAGCACCACGGAGACGTGTCGGGACTGTCATGGATGTGGCGGGCAGGATCAGGGCGTGGGCAGCAGGATCGTGTGTTGAGGGGCTGGGGGACCCAAAGGGCCTTGCGAATGAGACAGATGTTAAGCTAGATGAGAATCCAGACGCTTTGCCTGGGAAACTGGGACCGGGAAGTTGTCTGAGAGAACCCCGAGATGATTGAGGATGAGCCTCCCAGGTCAAGGAGGTGGGTAAGGGCACCGGGGGAGGGCGCCGCGTGCAGAGGCACGTGGGAGTCTGTGGCATACGTAAGTGCCAAAGCCAGGCTGAGATTGCTGCTGGAGAGAGAGGAGAGGGGAGACGGGGAGGGAAGAGGACGGGAAAGCAGGGGAGGAAAGAGAGAGGAGATGAAAGAAAAGAAGAAAAAGAAGGGGACAAGCGGGATTCAGTAAAGTGAGACTCGCTGAGTGGCAACAGGAACAGGACAGTTGGCTGTCACAGCAGCGCCCAGTTTGGTTGCGCCAGGTGTGCCTAGACAAAGTGCAGCAGGCCAGGGATGACAGCACGGGGTGGGGTGCGCTGTGACTGCTCTGGGCTCTCGGCAGTTGCTCCAGGAAATCGGACAGCTGGGACAAGCGGGAGTCAGGCCTATCTGGCATCCTCTACCGGGCCTTGGCTGGAGGCTCAGAGGTGCCAGCACTTACTGGTAAGAGGAGGAAGTGGAGGAGATGGCGAAGGACGTGAGCGGAGTCAGAGGGAGCTAGAAGAATTCCATGTTGTGAAAGTCAGCAGCAGCTCTGGGGAGAAGCAGTGAGCCCTGGTGAAGATTCTCAAGAGTAACATGAAGAGAACATATTGTTCAAGATATATATTTTTTAAATTTAAAAATAACCTCACAGGGTAACAAGTATATCATGTGGAGAGGAAAATCTTTTCTCAGATAATTTTATTTTAAAAATAGTCAATATAGCCCACTCCTAATAGCTAAATCTTGGAAATGGCCTAAATGACCATCAACAGATGAGTGGATAAAGAAAATGTAGGACCTACACACAATGGAGCACTGCTTTGACATAAAGAAGGGTAAAGTTGAGGCATTTGTTGGAAAATGTTTGTACATTGAGACAATAATGTTAAGTAAAATAAGTCAGACGTATAGGCTTAAATACTATATGGTATCTTTTATTTGAGATCAAAGTAAAAATAATTTAAAGAGCAAAATAAAAAATGGATAACAGGAAATAAGATAAATTCTTTGCAAATGGGAAGGGATCTAGAGATGGAGAGAGGGGAAAAGGAAGGGAAGTAAAGGAATTAAGATGCACTGTATCCATGTACTGACTTTCCGAGATGAGCAAAATCAGTATGTACTGTAAACATGCACTAATAAGCATGAACACTACCAATATAAATAAATTCTCTTTTAACTGATTTACTGAGTTTGATCTGTGGCTTGCGGAGATGCGACCTGGGCCTGACGGGAGTGAGGGAAGCTAGTGGCTGTGCCTGAGGTCACTGGGGTCCCCTGGGCCTCCCTCTATGATCTTGCTTCTGTCACTAGTGCCTGATCTGAGTCAGCCCCGTGCTCTATGGCTCCAAAGCCGAGGCACAGGCCAGAGGGCTCGCCAGTCTCCTCTCATCTCAAGACCACTGATTCCACGGTCCCAACTGGGAGCTTCTGTCTAGCCTTTTCTTATGACAGTGTATTAGCACTGATTTAAAAATCCACTTTGTTTTTGGCTCTGAAAATTTGCCAGCAGTAACTTGTAAAATAATATTTTTATTGCTAACTTTTCGTGTCATGACTCCAGGCAAAGTGATGTCAACAGAAAAACACAAGATCCCCATTTTTAGGCTCCCATTAGTTAAAGCCTGTTGTTCTATGTTAAAAATTAAATTTTATTTTATGAGGGGACAGTGTGGCTAAGATGCCTCAGATAAAGAGTTCCTTGCATCTTGAGCTTTCCCACGTCTTGGCTCTGCGCTCTGAACTGGCAGAGATGGTGCACGCGGAAGGCCTCACTCCAGACCGTCCACCCTCCAGGGGCAGCATGTGTGGCCTGTGGGGAGCCGCGCTGATGAAGCTTTGGCTGTCCGCACACAGCCAAGGTAAAGATCAAGTGAGACAGCTTCATAAAAACTATTTTTCAGGCTGCTTTAGATCTTGTGTGCATTCCCAAGCCATCTTTAAACAAGGCTGTAAAAACTGTAACAAAGGTCATGCAGAATGATAGCAGATAAATGAATAATAGAACAGGAAGCTGATACATTACCTCCTGACTAATGTGCCCATGGATGTCCTTGCCAGAATCTGAAGCAGTGAAACTTGCAAGATATTTTAACAGATACCAAGGCTCAGTATCTTGCTTGATAGCTCGATACTCTATTAGAGGCCAGTTCTTAAAGTAGCAGATGGAATTGAGTACTACTTGAAATTTAATGTATGTAGGTGGAGTGCCTTGTTTCAGTTCCCAGAATTTACTTCAACTCCCTGCTTTGTCAGCCTGCTAAAAAGAGTAAGTTCAAGGTCATACATCTTACCTGGGATGCACTTTAAGTGGCGAGAAGACACTCTCTTCAGTGATGGTACGTGGAGAAGCTCTGTGGGCGCTGAGAAAAGCAGCAAGCGCCCAGACCACAAATGGCTCCATGCTGAGGAGGGGCGTACAATGAACACGAGAGGAAACTGAAAAGTATGTTTTGCTCTGGCAAATACAAAGATTCGCTGCAACGATGAGGACTCCTCTTCTTTCTTAAAATATATTTTTCACTGTATATTCTTAAGTCTGCACCATGTATTTTGATATACATAGCTAGAGAGGGTTATGTTCAGGGCGACCTTTGTGTGTATTGTGATAGAGCACTTAAAATCTACTCTCGCCACACTTCCAGTACAAGACACAGTTTTATTCACAATGGTTCACATACTGTATCTTAGATCTCTAGACTTACTCAACTGTAAAAAATGAACCTTTTGAGCTGTATCTCCCCACTCTGGTAACTTCTTTCTTAAATGACTCACATACATAAGTGAAATCACCCAGTGTTTTCTTTTTGTGTCTGGCTCGTTTCATTTAGAGATACTCTAACTCCCATCTTCATTGGAGCATTAGTCACAATGGCCAAGATATAAAAAACAGCCTAAGTGTCCATCAGTGAATGAACAGGATGTTTACATATATACATTTATAAGTAGATATTTAAGTGCTTATACGTAATGATGGAGTATAATGCCTTAAGAAGCAAAGACACTGCCATTTGCAACAACACAATTGGCATCTGGGATTCTTTTCTTAAAAAATATACTAATTTATTTTTGATTTATTGTCCACACGGGGAATTCTGGGGCTGGGGTGGGGGAAGCCCTATTGAGCAAGGTTTATTTAAAACACATTGTAAAGGGCCAGGGATTTAGCTCAGTGGTTCTGGCACCTGCCTTGCTAGCACAAGGGCTGGGGGTTCAATCATTGGTAACCACATACAACAATGCTGGGCGTGGTAACTCACACCCACCAGCAATCAGAACCACATTCCACAGTGCCAGAAGTGGTGGCTCATGCCTATAATCCCCGCACTCAGGAGACAGAAGCAGGAGGATTGTTGAGTTCAAGGCTGAGTTCAGGACCAGCCTGAACTACAAAGTGAGAGGCCCTGTCTCAAAAACAAACAACAACAAAAATTGTACAACAAAGACCATTTAAAGGAACATTTTTATCTTGTTGAGAACATGTATAAAACCTTTCTGTAGAAAATTCAGCTGCTTGTGAGCACTTCTCAACACCAACAATATCAAAACACCAAGTGCCTAATACAGATATGACGTGCACTGTTAAATTTTTCAATCTAGTGACATTTTGTCTTAATCGACCCCCCCAGGGAGCAGTTGTGCTGTGATACCCAAAGAGAACAAGTGGTCTGAGTGGACAGATGTGGGTGGAATGGACACGGAGGGCAGAAGCCAGTGCCCTTTGGATGGGTAAGGTTCATGTCAGGTGTGGCACTGATTTGAAAGATGAATTTGACATCTCAAAGTTAATACGACCTGGGCACTGCATGCCACTTGACAACCTGTGGGTATCCAATAAATAAACATCTGTTGATCTATTTAAAGCAAATTCACCTTTCTCCATCCTTACTGTGTGTGGGGCCATGATGCTATCAAGATTTACGTGATAAAGACGTTGGCATCATTGCTTGAATAGTTGTACGAAAAGCAGAATATCCTACAGTGTGACAGGTGCCAGAGGGGAAGCAGTCCTGCTGCCAGGCTCGTGAGATACGACACCCGTCCTGCTATTCTACCCCACAGCTCTAATTCTGAGCATTAGAAAGCTGAAGATAGGAAGAAGCTAGCAGATGAGATGCAGTGAGTGGGTTTGGGTATTTGTCCTCATGCTGAGCAGCCATGCTCCGTCATTCTCTGTGCTTTGACCTGGTGACTCGCTGTGTGGGGAAGGGCCGTGTGTTTTACAGTGGAGCATCCCTGGGGTCTATCCAGCTTTTCTGGGTGTAAGAACAAAAATGCGGGTAGGCATTGCTTGAAGTCCCCTCCCCCAAAAAACTACTGGTTGAGGAAACTGAAGTGTGTGGTGAGGAGCCTGTTAATGATTGTCGCCGGACGCATGAGCCGACCAATCAGCTCTGGTATGTTTCCTGCTAGTCTCTCACAGTATCGTGTCATTATTTGTTAATAGCAGGTGTGTCTTGCTCATATCAGCAATAAACAGACAGTACCAGCCTGTACCAGCTAATAGTTTTAAAAATAACATGTGGAAAATATTTAATCGGTGGCTTGCTTATAAATTGAAAACCAGCCTTCATTTTTCTAGAAGTCAGTAGCCACATTGGTAAAAAGAGTATTTACCATTAATAGCTTGGCAAGAAACTGTATCTTTAGTGTCTTTAAATGTTTAAGATCATCCACATTTTTTTCTTGGCTCAGAGTTTGACTCTATCAACACTTCCTTATTGGTTCTGTGTAAGAACAGAACGGATTATAAACCAACCCATTCTGTGTGTTTGAATAGGTCCATTCGAATTTGAAGAGGATAACTAGCCAAGACACCGTCTCCTCGGGTCGCTTTGGATCCACTGCTGCATTAAAAAGCTCAGGAGAAAGGCCCTCTCCCCTGTCTGTCTCGAATCCCTCTCAGGGAGCCTATTTCCCTCCACCAGCATCCTGTAGGATCAGGGCTGTGGTGGGGTATTGATATGGGTTAACTTATCTTAACTTCATGTTCATCTTGTTTTATTTTATCATCTCCTATTTATGGGGTAAGAGATTTTCCTCTGTGATTTCCTTCAGCCCCAAATATAATAGGTGTGTTTCTTTGACACTTGGGAATCAGTCCTAGTCTTTTAATTTCACTGATGCAGTCAGAATTATCTACCTTAAAACTTTCAATCCCTAGTCAACAGGCTCCTTTGGAAGCTGTGTCCGGGCCTCCTCAGTTACTCCTTCTCCTCAGTGGGCCGTGAAAGCCTGCCTTCCTCCCCTGTAGCAAGCCCAGCAGTGTGTCCGGGAGTCCTGGGGGGGCCCCGATCCGGACTCGGGAAGCAGATAGTGCAGGATGGCCTGGCCGGTCAGTCTGGTCCCCTCTCCTGTGCACGAGAGCGGGGCTTTCATCCAACTGTTTACTTCCCAGGTGGACACATCATTCCCACACGGTCACTCGCGGGTAGTGGGAGGAGTGTGGGGGTGGGGAATCAAATCTGCAACTGGAGGACTGGATTTAGGTGGACATCCGGCATGTGCCTAGCATCCCAGATGCTCTGGAGACCGAGGCAGGAGGATCAAGGAAGCACGAGCTGCTCAGTGGGACTCTGTCTCAGGTAAAAACTAAGCAGGGCTGAAAACACAGCTCAGTGCAAACTGAATTTGATCCCCAGGACCAATCAAAAAGACTGAATTTAGCCTTTTCTGCTTAAATCCAGTCATCTCACCAGGGCTGAGGTCTCTGCAGGGAAAAGTTTCCTGTCATGTACGTGTACATCCCCCCTCTCTGTTTTTCCTCAAGATTTACCAGAGGAAGCTAAAAAGATGCTGGAAGTCCCTTCTTAACAAAGCTTGGCTTTCAAGACTGCTGTCTTAAAATTATTAAATTGCTATGCACTGTACATATTTTTAAAAATGTAGTCATTAACTAAATTTAATAGAATCCCACATTTCTGTAAAGTAAAAAGTACTGCCGGACGTGAGCCAAGTAGCCAACTGACTTTTCCCAGGATCAGAAGTAATTGTAGCCAAGAAAGTATTTTCTCACTCATAGCTCAGAAACCTGTCCTATTATTCTAGCTGCATTTAATCCCTGATCAAAGTTTATACTAGTAGACAAACGTGCAGTTCCTGTTAGGCAGCTGAGAGGTTATGGGTTACCTAATGTGGAAATTTGAATGACATAAAATAGAAGGAAACAGAAAATGATTCCTTTTCAGCCAAGTTCTACACCCTATGACAATATACCCAAGTCAGCTAAAATGTTCTGATGTGGATCAGTTCCCTGTGTAGTACACAAGCTCATGTAATTCCCACTTTCGCCCAATATTGTGTAATACTTTGCCTCACAGCCCTTCAATTGTGATCAAGTATGGAGAAATTATTAAATTATTTTCTTGGTGTACATGAGTATTGAATAGTTGCTATTTTTTGCACTAAAAGGTCTACACTGGGAAATTATGCATTTGCAAAAGAATGATTATATGTCTGCTCCTGGGATTATTGACTGAGTTAGAATTAAACATTAGAAGTTGGCTATCTTCAGTCTTCTCATGTTATAAACTCATTTCAGCAAATGCTTATTGTGTACCTGACACCTAAAGATGCTTGACAAGAGGTTGTCAGCTCTTACTGCCCATTCGAAGGCCCTGGGGATACTGTACAAACGCAGTACCTGGGCTCTAACCCCAGCAGCCAATTCATCCAAGGTGGGCCCTGGACACTGGTAAATTTTTAAATTTTGTAAGTGATTCTAATGCTGCTAGAAATACTCCTCCCTCCATTATAAAATAAATCTGATATTAAACATTTTTTTTACGCAGGGTCTAATGTAACACAATTATTCACATACTTCAATTACTGAGTTGACGAATGAATGGCAAAAACTAGAGGAGCTCTCCAGAGGCTCTTTCACTTCCACTGGCTTCTGTTGCTGCGTTTATTTTACCTATTTACTTATTTCTAACTAGTCCAACCACCGCCTTTTTAAATGTAAAATGGAGTACCAACACGGAATAGTTACAATGTGATTTTACTTCCCATTATGGAATCTTTGGAAATATTTTCAGTTAAGGACAAATTTAGTTTTGAATAGCAACCGACTAATCCTGTCAACTTGCTACCAAGAGCCACAAATGGGGACTTTGTGATTGTATAACCTTTGGGACCACTGCCCAGCAATAATTTCAAAGGAAGAATTGAAGTATTGGATACTACGAGTTTTTGGAGACAAATTCATTTCAAGGATGTAAGAAGAGAATGAATGGGTGTAGAAGTTAAACAAATACAAACCAGGAAGTGAACTTTCAGGTTTTAAGTGTAGAAACGTTGTGTGTGATCGGCCCCTGGTGGCCACCTTGACTATTACAGGTGCCCAGCCCGGAGTTGAGAGGGCATCGCTTGATACTGCTGCTTGATTTCCAGGCCAGACCCTAGAGTTACAACGCAGAACTTATAAAGTCCAGGTGGCAGACATATTCTGTCTTCTGTGTTATCTGTAGATAGGTAATGATTATCTTTCTTTAAAACAGGTTCATATCTACCTCTTCAGTTGTTTGGTGTCACTTGCAGGAGAAATTCCTAGAAAGTCAACAACTAGAGAAACAGTGCCATGTTACTTGCCCCTTCCCGTGCTTCATCCTCACTTCCAGATTCTTCAGAATTCCGTTCTCAGGGACAGGATGCAAAGTTTTCCAGGCAGAGAAGTAGGGCTAAACACGGCAGCGGTGGGTGTTCTATACAAAGAAACCCAGAGAGATTTGATAGTAGACCACGTCACAGGGAGGAGACTAGGAGGAGTGGATAGGCTGGCAGGTAGCTAGAGCGGGCCGCCCTGAGTGACATGGGCCTGCTGGGCAAAGGCCGGCTGTGGAAAGGGCTCTGGGGAGGAGGGAGGCGGGGCTGAGGCATCAGGTGTCCAGAGCTGACCTGGTTCACCGGAGAGAAAGGGACTGGGAAGAAAACTCACAACCAAGGTCAGGTCTGACAAGACTGCAACACAGAAAAGGCTTACAGTGCCCTCCTCATCTTTCTTCTTCTGGAAACTAATTCCTAACCTCATTTAATCCCTAAGCTTTTTCCATTTCAAAATTGCCTTTAGACAATGATGTGCTAACTCGTGTATTACCAAAAACTCTAAGGCTAATGAGGGATTGTTCCTCTTGAGGACATTTACATTTGAATTAAATGGCTTTGATTATAAAATTGACGTCTCTGTGTTTGGGTTGCAGAATATCATATTGGTTGGGGGGCTCTCTTATTTCCTATTGCTGTGATAACAAATTAATACACACAGTGACAACAACAATACTAATTTACAATCTTGTAGTTCAGGACATCAGCTGGTTGTAGGGGAGAATCCATCTCCTTTGGAGAAAATACTAAACTCGACTCTAGTTTCTACCAAAAAGAAACTGCCGTATTTCTTGGCTTGTGGTCCTGCGTCACTCTGGCCTCTACCTCTGCCAGCCTTTGTCCTCCTAATGTTGATCATCCTGCCTCCCTCTGAACCCGACAACTGCCTCATCGCCAGACCCTTAATTTAATCACATCTGCAAAGCTCTTTTTGGCAGGAAAACACACTCCCAGGTTTGGGGGCTGTTTATCTTACTGGGGCAGGGGTGATATTTTGTGCCTGTGAATGCGGACATCAGAGAGTTTTTTGTTTCAAGGTTGTTTTCGCTTATTGTTTCCTGTGAAGATCTGGTAGTTTTTAAGTCCTGTGGTGTCACCAAAGGTTAGATTCTCAGACCCGTGGGGTAACTCTTCTAATCCAGTCTGGGAGAGCCAGCAGCGTGGGCATTTTCTTGCACTTGTTGAGCACACTGTTTGTCACGAGGTTAATTAGGACAACATCTTCTGGGAGAGGCTTCTAACACTCCAGCGTCTCAGCTCTGGCATCTGAAGAGCAAAGGTCTAGTGACACAGAACAGCAGAGGCCCTGGGACTGACCCTAACAGGATGGACACTACTGTTCACTAAAAGAGCACCAGGGTGTAAGGAGCGCGGCATGCGGAGCCTGAAGAGGGCGCTTTGGCTGCCTGCATCTGGGGAACATTTCTGTTTCCGAACTTTCCAGAAAGTGAGAACTGGGCCTGTGGGTTAAACCAAGAACTGTCTGCACTGCTTTGTCTCCAGCACTATAATCAGCATCTTTCATAACCCAAACTCTGACCAGTTTCCTACCTTAAAGAAACTGTGTACTTCCTGTCACACAGCTTTAACGCATCACCATCTCCTCCTTCATGTTTGGCTCCCCACCCCCATCCCCAGCTACTTATTAAGAGTCTTTTCCGTTCATCATGGTCAGGCTTCCAAAGATCAGTTCCTTGCTGACTGAACAAGTTTACCCCCAGTGGCTTTTGCCTACTTTTTGAGGTATCCAGGCTGCACTGAATATTTGTTGATAAAAAATGAACTGAACAGGCGCACTTCTGCTTTATTGTCATAACTAGCTAAAATAACGGCCTACAGATATTTTACAATTTAGTTTTCTTTCATTATCATTGTTACTTTGCATCAGATAAAAGTTAGACTTTGGACGAATATGGGCTTTTCTACATCTAGAATTATGAAAAATTATCTTGGAGGATTTATGATGCTGTCTCAAACTGAACAGTCTCTAAATTTGAAGAGCAGGCAGAGAACAGCGGCCGACAGAGCTAATCTCGGAACTGAAAGGACACTTCTAGAGTACATTAGTGTGTCACTACTACCTGAGTGGTCATGTGGGCACTGCGTGTTGCCCTGCCAAGCTCACTTGACTTTTCTGTTCACCTGAGACAGTAACGGGATTATGACAAAGCTCGGTGCCAACTCAAGAGCCTAATCACAGTAGGCAGGCAATCTATTTGCCGACTTAATGTCTCACATTTGGAGCTGCTTTAGCAATAATAAGGGTCTGTACAGGTCAGATTCGGAGCCACTACAGTTGGTACCGTGTGGCCACCACCCCTAGGCAAGGCCAGTGTGTACGAACTGGGTTCTGCTGCGCATCAGACTCGCCAACTGCTGGGATTCAGGCTAGCTATCTTCTAGAAAAGTCACAAGTATGTATCAGTTAGTATATAAAAATACACTTTAAGCTACTGTTTGAAACTCAAAAATTGTTCCAAAAATACTAAACTCGTCTCTAGTTTCTACCAGTTTCTACCAGGGACTGCTGGGGCAGTGTAAGAAATGGTTCCCAAGTACCTCTGTAAAGCTAAAATGGAAATATGCGGATTTCTGGTTTTAAGAGGTGGGGCATCTGCGGGGAGCAGAAACTCAACATTTGCCAAAGTAGCAACGGAGATGTCAAAGTTAGCCAGGGTCACCGCCGCCTGTCCTGAGTCTCCGCGGCTTGTTACACCAGCCGTTCACGCCTCTCTCCCGAACCTTTTCGCCTGAAGAATCTGGATCTCCGAAGGGGCTCACGTTCTCTCTCTACAAAGGGGTGCAGGCGCCACTCGTGAGGGAAGAAGGCTCACCAGGCCTCGTTCTACAAGGGCAGTGAGCACTCACGCCACTACCGTCCCTCTTCGGTAGCCCTCGGACGAAGCTAAACAAATGCGGCGCGCAGGCGCGCGGGCGCCCACCATCTCCCGGGGGCCGCTGGGAAACACCGCGTTTCCCCGCCCACTAGCGTGTAGAAGACAGGGCAGGCCAGCCGGAGTCCCGCCCCCTCCGGGCTCTAGAAGGCGGAAGTGACGTAACACGAGCTATTTCCGGTGGGCCGAAACTAGGAAGAAACTTGGTGCTCCCGAAGCGCCCGCGGTCTGTCGCTGCCGCTGCTGCAGCGCCTTGTGGCTGGGGCCGGGGCCGGGCTGAGGTGTCGGAGGACCTGGCCATGGGACTGTCCGAGCCTTCTGCGGTGTGAGGCGCGGGCCCTCCCGCGGGTCCCGACAGGCTGCGGGCGGGCGGGCGGGAGGCGTCGGTCCAGCCTCGGTCGCGGCCCCCGCCCCGGGCCGGGCTCTGGCATCATGAACATAGACGTGGAGTTCCACATCCGCCACAACTACCCTTGGAGTAAATTGCCGGCCAACGTGAGGCAGGTACGGGCAGAACCGCGAGTCGGGCCCCCAACCCCCCGCCCGCCCCGCCCTCCCGCCACCTGCTCCTCTCCTCGGGCCCCGGCCGCCCCTCGGCGGTTTCCTGTCCTTCCCTGTCCCCGGAGACACTGACCCCAAGGTGCGGAGGGGACGCTTCGGGCCCGGGGCGCCTGCCTGATGGGCCGCCGCTGAGAGGGATGGAGTGGTGTCCGATGGACCCGCCCTCAGCCTCCAGTCGACTGGGCCCCTAGGGTGCCGAGATTTAGAACGCGGTCCTGGACCCCAGGACTTCAGGCTAGTGGGAAAAGGACGAGAAACAGTACACGAGGGTGACAGCAGCTCGAACGTACCCTTCATTATAGGTATAGGAGTAAGAAATTGCCCAGGGAGACGTGGCGAGAAGGCGTTCATGTTGGGCCTCGGAGGACCATTGAGAGTAAGCCACAAGAAGGAAAGATTTTTCGCAGGCGTTAAGAACATCATTTTGAAAAATCTGGCCGAGTGAAAGACAAGTTCCCTGAATGTCCTGTTGCTTTTGGAGGTGAGAGTGGAAGGAGCAGTGAGGACCTGGTTTTGAGAGAGGTTCACCCTCTTTAGCGCGCTGGACTTCAGCCTCTAGACAAGATGTCTTGGTTAGAGCACTGTCAACAAGAGTGACCTGAGGCTTTCCGAAGGTCACTGCCGAACTTCTGAGCGGCAGTTTTATTCAGATGTTCTAACATTTATTAAGGACCTGGGCTTTGTTCTGGGTGCAGGTAATTTGCAGCAGTCCACAAGTCAGAGGCCTCGCTTTTGTGGAGCTTATATTTTGGCAAAAAAAAAAAAAAAAAAAAAAAAAAAAAAAAAAATCAGTAGTTAACCAGTAAATGAGCGAATACATAGCACAGCGGGTGGTAGTAAATCGTGTGTAAGTAGTGATATATGCTGCATATAGAGCGCTTTTCTCTGAGCTCCTCTTGAAAAAAAATTGTTTTTCTCTTTCTTTCTCTCTCTCTCTTTCTTTTTTTCTTTCTATCTTTCTTTCGAGATAGGGCCCTGAACTCAGCCTTGAATTCACAGTAATCCTCCTGCCTCTGCCTCCCAAGTGCTGGGATTACAGGCGTGAGCCACCATGCCCAGCACTGTGGTATGTGGTTCTGATTGCTGGTGGGCGAAAGTCTCCATACCCGTCGGCATTGTTGTATGTGGTTACACGGAATCCAATCCAGGGGCAGGCACAAGAACCACTGAGCTAAATCCCGCCCACCCCACCCCCCATTCTGTTTTTCGGGACTTTAGTATTTCGGAAAGCTTGTGATGGTGGTGGTGGTGGTGTAATGTTGTAGTTTACTTTGCCTCTTCCAAGCAGAAGTAATAATATGGGGTCTGGTGATGATCACATGGCAAAAAATATGTTTTTACTTAAAGATAAAAATACTAAAGCTCAGGGAAGTGGAGTGATAAATAAATTTCAGGAACTTGAAATTCTTGAGTGTCAGTAGTTGCCCAGTTCGATTTATCTGAAGCCGGAAAAACACACTCCTAAACCTGAAGGAACAAGTTCCCTTGGTGCTTAATGTGGACTTAAGTGAACACTTTTGTTTGGAGTTCATTGACAGGTCTGAACACTGTTGAGAGACCAGCATTGCTTCTTACCATTTTTCTCTTGTGTTTCACCAAAATTAGTGTAGCACAATGAAAGGTAAGTGATTAGGTTGTGATCAACATGAATGATTGATTTTAATTAGCCCTGGCAAAAGGCTTTCTAAAATTGCTTATGAGTTTTAAAAGTGTTAAGATTAGCTCCAAATACCAAATTAAATTTTTTTTTTTTTGGTTGCAAGATTGCTTAAAGCATCAGCTGTTTTAGCTTAAGCCGAGCTTGGTCTTCAGTAGATGTTGCAAAGCTCATCTCTGCAGGTTTGTTCCTAGAGACTTGCCTGACCACTGTTTCCCTGGTCAGGCTCTCCTGAGGTTACTGTGTGGGCTGAGTCAAAACGGGATGCTCCCATCTGTTCACACTACACCACCATGCGGTTCCCCGCGTGCAAACCTCATCCTGCCACTACCTGTCTCTTTTGTCACTGATGGCTTCTCTTTGAATGTCTGGAATTCCCATCGCCGGTGAGATTTTTCTTTACTGCGGAAGTCTGGAAGAGCTGCCCATGAATAGCCTGCTGTAGCTTTGCGTTTCATCCTAACAGCCACCATGGTGCATTTTCTGGTTACGTTGCATAAGGGCTTTTGTGTCCTGAGCACCAGGAACATGGTTGGTTTTCAGTAGATATTCATGGAGTGAATGCTGGCATCAGCTTGAGGCATTTCCTGGGCAGCCACGGCCCAGTCACTTTAAAGTAGGGAATATTCTTTATATTGGAAAGAACTCCTGGCCGATACTTTAAGTTCTGATGTCAGGATTTCCAATAAGATCTGATGGGCTTAATTTGGAAATGACTCACATTTCCTAGTTTTGAAAGCTAAAGAGAAAAGGATCCAGTTTTTTAAAATAGTGTAGCTCAAGCCAATTTTATGTAGATGAGATAAAATTTTTTAATGTGACATGGGTTGTGAAAGACTTTTAAAAATATGTTAAAAGTTGAGCATGGGGCCATTACTTTTAGGATTTTTTTGTAGTTTGCCTGTTTTATATTCATTGTTGAAAACAACTGATAATAAACAGTCCAATTTTTTTTAAGGGAATCTTATGATGTTTTTGTAATCTAAAAAGGGTCAATTAAAAGCATGATTTTGGGAGGAGGGGCACTTTGGGATATACACATTGGTGTTGGTGTGTCTGGGAGCAGTTGGTGTCCAAACTGACGTTTGGAACTTGCCAAAGTTTTAGTTGTGTGCTTGTATGAATTTAAGAGGGGGGAGGGGGAGTGTGTCTGTGTGTTTTTGTGTTCTGGGAGCAGTGGCCTTGGAAAGTCTGTGTTTTGCAGCTAGTACTGAATACCTTCGTCCCTCTTTCATCTCTTGTAATTGTCATCAGACACAGCTGGACTTCATTTGTCAGCCTGCTTTGTCCCTGTTTCTCAGAGGACTCCTGAACCCTGTGATTGGCAACAGTGTTTTAAAATGTAAACTGTGGGAGATTTGGGTATATGTGGTGGTGGTACTTCAGACAGAGGATATCAGAACAAGGATCTTTTTTACTTGGCTTGGGAAGAATTTTTAGGTATTTTGTCTGCACACACAGATTGATTGATTAGGACCAGTTATTTAATACCTAGTACAAACACTTACATGTTTCATGGATTTTGCATTTTCCAGAGAGGTCAACAAATAATGGACTTTGGGATATACACATTAATGCAATTCCTAAGATATATGCTTGTTGTGACTTGCTTTATAAATAAATCTTGATCCATTTATAAATAAAATATTTTATTAAAATATTTATTGAAATAAAATATTTTATTGAAATATTTACTGAAATAAAATGCTGTACTAGAAGTAGAGTTTGAAAGGATTAAAATGGCTGTTAGTAGTAAATTCACAGACTTATTCTGAAACAGAATAACAAAAACGGATGTTTGGAACTTGCCAAAGTTTTGTAAAGTTGTGTGCTTGTATGAATTTATGAGAGAGAGAGAGAGTGTGTGTGTGTGTGTGTGTGTGTGTTTTGTGTTCTATAAGAAAGAGCCTTTATTTTGCAGTAGGACTGGAAAAAACAAACGTTTGGCAGAGTATGTCATTTGAATCTTCTAACTACCTTCAGTACTGACTCAGGCTTCTGTGCTACATATGAGGATGGTGAGGTGGCTTTTTCACATTGAGTCTGCTCATGAGCACTAACAGTATTAAAACGTGAAAAGAGTATAAACACATTCTGGTAGTATGAGTTCTGTTTAATCTGTGAAAATTATTCTAGAAGCAAGAAGAATGACTGTTTTCTTACATGTCCCATTGGTTCTTAAAATACTAGCCACCAGTATGTTCACTTTGGGGCTAGTTTGTTTAGATGTGAATTTCATCTTATAAATTTATGAAGAGTTCCTTAAATGAAAAGTAGGTATATGGATTTTTACTTGGGATTTCAAAAACCTGTAAGAAATATAATGAATCTTTCTGTCATTGATTTCCTAAGATATATATAAGTTCACTTTATAGAGTGATGGAAAGATTACCTAGTAATTAGAAAGTTGATGGTAGTCAGAAATTAAGTTTATGGACACACATTGTCTAAACTGTTAATGACAAAGCATAATTATTCTTTGCTTTCATAAGCATTTCATTTTTGAAGTTAAAACACCAAATGCACAGCTAAAAAGTGTTTTGTTTGTTTAAAAGTACAGATGACTCTCTATTCACGGATATATATCAGTGGATCCAACAACTCCTGATTGAAAATGTAGAATTTGTGTCTGTACTGAACATGAACAGACATTTTTCTTACCATCATCCCTAAACAATGCAGTGTACCATGTATTTACCTTGCATTTATATCATAGTAAGTGTTTAAGTAATCTAGAGAAGATTTGAAGTATACAGAAGGATATGTGTAGGGTTAATGCAAATACTATACCTTTTTATGTGTGGACTTGAGCACCCATGGGTTTGAGTACCCTTAGAGTTGTGGGACCAGTGCCCATGGACACCAAGGAACAGCTCTGTGTCAAAGTCCTAAAGTTGTCTCCAGGTTTCCTATTGAAACCATAGGGAAATGACATTTTAAAGAAGTAGTCGTAAATACATTTGAAATATACAGCCTCTAGAAATCAGTGTTTAATAATCATAGTCCTCAGTTACAAATAACTTTTGAGTCAGAGGTCTGTCCTTAATTGCATTCTTTTATGGAAATTGAATTCATTATTGGTACATTTTGTATACGTATCATGATTGTACTCAACTTTGGGAATTTGTAACAGTATGTGACAATATATGGGTTAATTCTCATTTTTATTCATTTCCTTACCCATCCTACAACCTCTCCACATCTGTATACATATGCTTTCTTTTTTTTAAGATCATATTTTCTCTTTCTCATTACTTTCCCCTACCCCTTTCCCTTTGAATATTTTCTGTTTCACAAAATCTGTCATACATATTGTTGTACATATGTCGTAATTTGATGATGGATTCTAGAAATCATTTACATCTTCAGATTCTCGTACCAGGGAAGGTACAGTATTCACATATCTGTGACCTATTTATTTCACTTATGAAAGTGCCCTCAAGGTTTGTCCATTTGAGTATAAATAACTCAAACTTATTCTTTATGGCAGAGTAAAACTCCATTTTATATTAAAAAACAAACAAACCACATCCTCTTTATCCAGTCTGCAGTTGATGGGCGTTTGGGTTGTTTCCAAGATTTAGCTATCACAAACTGAGCTGCTATGAACATGGGTGCATATATGTCGCTATGATATGATTCTTTTAATTCTTATATATTCCAGGCAGGGGAATAGCAGAGTGAACTGGGACCTCTAAACCTATTTTTTTGAGGAATCTCCATGCTGATCTCCACAATGTTTGCACCAGTCCACATTCCTACCAACAGTGGAGAAGGGTTCCTTCCTTCCTACAGCCTTACCAGCATTTATTGCTGGTTAATTTCACAATAGCAGCCATTCTGTGTGGAGTGAGATGAAATCTGAGTGTTATTTTCATCTGCATCTTTCAAATGACCAGTGATGTTGAGCATTTCTTCATATGCTTCTTGGCTGTGTTTACTTCTTCCTCTGAAAAGTGTCTGTTCATTTTAGATACCCACCTTTGGAATGGGTCTTTAACTTAGTTGCATTCTTAAATTTGAATAAGTGTATAGGTGTAGGAATCCACACATCCATCCATTTAACACAGGCAGATTGGGTACATTCAGGAAGCAGGTCTTTGTAAGTAAAATTTATCTTTTATTTGCACTGGATAATTTCAGTAAGCCATTTTTAGAAAGGTAGTCTGGGCAGAAAATACCTTGAATTTTTGCACTAAAACCACAGCAAAAAAATTAAGGTAATGAAACTTAAGAAAATACTCTGTTTTGGAAATAAGATGTAGAATAAAATTAGGGATGATGGCTTTGAAATTTTGTGTGTGAGGGGGAAGTACCATTGATTTTAGAAGCTGTTGAATAACTATCTGAAATTTCTTATAGAGTCTTGGAAATTCACAGAGAGAATATGAGAAGCAAGTTGTCCTGTACAGTATCCGCAATCAGTTACGGTATAGAAATAACTTAGGTAAGTGCAGGCATTTTCGTATTGGAGTATAATGACTTTTTTTGACTTAACAATTTCATAATCTGACCTATCTTTTCAATACATATTTCAAGGTTCTGGAGTTATTCCAAGTAAAATTTAAGAAACTTAACAAGAGTTTCTATTAGCAAGTACATTTTTCTTCCTAATTTTGATGAAAATCATGTTTTAGAATGCTGTTTATAAATTTTTTTCCTAGAGAATATAAATCTTAATTCAGTGTCCTCTTTTCCCTGAAAATATGCCAGAAGAGGAAAATTACATGGCTTCTTAATCATTTTCAAATTTGAATTATTTTGTCAATATACATTATGTAAGTAATATAGCTTGAGTAAAAAATACTTC
>PVIR01005398.1:57118-72469 GCA_004026965.1 Petromus typicus
GTAACCACATAACAATACTGGGTGTGGAGACCCACACCCAGCAGCAACCAGTACCACATACCACAGTGCCGGGCGTGGTGGCTCACGCCTGTAATCCCAGCACTCGGGAGGCAGAGGCAGGAGGATTGTGATGTGAGTTGGAGGCTGAGCTCAGGGCCAGCCTAAACCACAAAAGCGAGACCCTGTCTCAAAAAAACCTTAAAAAAAAAAAAAAAATACTTCCTATAAATTCTTGTAAATTGGAATAAATTATAAACACAGTTGATTCCATGATATTTTTTTACCCCATTTTAAACAATTTACTTTTTATTTGTCATATTACTTTGGTCATTCTGTTCTGTTGTCCTGCTAGTCTTTCTCATTTGTCAGCTTTAAGCGTAATATTTAAGTGATAGTTTTTCTGTATACAGATTTTCCATAGAAATCAGAGGATTTTTTCACATTAAAAAACAAAGCAAAACAAAACGCCAGCAATTTTTAAAAATATACTTGACTTATTAAACTATCATGCGTTTGTCTTATGAAGTTATACATAAAGGGCCTGAATGGCATAGAGCCTATGCTTTGTACCTTTCAGAGAACATGTTACTTTTCCATGTTTATTTTCTGATTTGGTAAGAATTATTTCTCTACTTACCTGTCTTATTGTATATTTTTACTTACAAATTCTGAAATTGTTTTCTGTGCTATAATTATTCCTTTCTTCCAACATAGAATATTTTGTTTTCTAACATACTTGCTTTAAAAAAAATTAAATTGTTTTGAAAGTGTTTCTTAGTACATTTACAGACAGTGTAACTGTAAGAAAGTGGAAGAACTGAAAATGTCCTGCTTTCCTGTAGTTAAACATGTCAAGAAAGATGAACGAAAATACTATGAGGAGTTATTGAAGTACAGTCGCGACCATCTCATGCTGTACCCTTACCATCTGTCAGATATCATGGTGAAGGGCCTGAGGATCACACCCTTTTCCTACTACACTGGGATCATGGAGGTGAGTTTTCTGCATAAGTGAACTGGTTAGAATTGGTTGGGACTACATAAACCACTCTGCAGCTACAGCAGACATTGTTTCATAAATTATAGCTTGTGGCTGGTGAAGGTTGGCTGTTAGAGCTATACTGGTACAAGTAGTCGTTGTTACTGATATTTTCACTTTGGAAAGGTACCTCTTTTTCTACTGAGTGTGCTTGAAAGTATTTTTAACCCTTTGTGCTTTGTAATATTAGTGATTTATGCAGAGTCTGTGTAAAACATACTACTTTTAGTATATAATTAAGGTTGAAAGTATGGGTGACATAATTATTAAGTGCAGAGACGATGTCCTTATTCACAACTGTGTAAATAAATCGTGACATAGAAATAACATACAATATGCACATCAAGAGAGAACTGTTAGTCGTCCTGACTGTCTGTTTTTGTAATAATTAGCTTTTGATTTTTATCCTTTTCCAAAAGCAGTTTGTATTTGGCTTGTGTTAATTTAGCCATATACTGTTTTTAAGTGAGCTTTGTGTCTAGATCAGCAGTATTTATCTATTCCTGGATTGCTAGTTAAGTCCGAGTGTTGCTGTTTTGGGCTTACTAGTCCCACAAAGGGCAGAGAGAAGCGTAGAGCCAGAGGAACTGGGAACTCATGCAAAGCGAAGGCCCGTCCTTGTGTGATGTGATGCCTTCTCAGTAAGATCCCTCGTGTAGCTTTGTAAGCCACTCTACTGGCACATCCACAGTCCTAGGTTCCCGCGTTCCTCTCTTGAGGTCTGATAACTTGAGTAGCATGATGATGAAGGAGGATAGTGTAATGAAAGTGGCAGTTTATGAGTACATAGAGTAGTAATTGCTGTCTCTTTACTAGTCAGGTGTTGTCCATAAGACTGACAAGATAGATGGAGTTCTTGTCCATTTAGCAGCTTTCACGCCAGTCCTGGATACCCGTGTGTTTGCTGCTGTGTGATTTCTGTTATGCTATTGTGTTTAGCTCCTGAGTTGAAAAAGGGTCTATGAAATAAACAGTTGGCTTTTTATTGAGGAAATAGGCTGGAATTGGCCGAAGTGGGATACTGGGTTCAACTCACCCCTGAGACTCACAAATGCAAAGGTTGCTGAGTGGTTAGAATCTTTGTTGATAGGATGAGTTTTAGATTCATGTTGATAGAGCTGCGGCCTATTGTTTGGCCTTGTCTCAAATTAAAGCTGGGAAGCTTTCACTTCTAAGCTATATTAGAAGCATTCCTTGTAGAGCTTCCCCAGGGCAGAGGTCATAGGGCCACTTTCTGGGATTCCAGAAAACCAGTCCTGAAGGTCTACTCTTCAGTACTGGTTGGGACTGTGGGTAAAAACTAGTGTCCATGCGGTTTGTGTGCTTTACGGTGGTAAACTGCTCTCAGTGCTTCCTGTCATACTTACTGTTACTCTGTTTGTCTGGAGCATACATACATACGTGCTTTCACCTAAGGAAATCTTGCAGCTCAAGTTTTTTTCTTTTTAAAAGGACATTATGAACAGTGAGAAAAGTTATGACTCATTGCCCAATTTCACTGCTGCTGACTGTAAGTATCTTGTCTGAAGGGAGGAGGAGTGTTTATAGATTGTGCCTTTGTGCATGCATGCTGTTCTCTTTATGTATTAGTATGTTTTTACCTGAAATAAATGAAAAATGAGAACAAGGTACAACATTCATAGGGATAGAAATAAGACTAATATTTAGTCTAAATGTCATTTTAGATGATAGAATCAGAATAAAATATAAATATTTCTAGAGGATGAACTTCTTTTAATCTTTAGATTTGAACACCAAATGAATGAAAATTTGGGCGGATATTTTTACACCGTGATGCAGTTTTTGTTTTGTTTTGTTTTTTTTTGTTTGTTTGTTTTGGTTTTTTTTTGAGACAGGGTCTCACTTTTGTGGTTCTCTGAAAGGTACAAACTGTCTCCACTTTTTTTTTTTTTTGGTTTGTTTGTTTGTTTGTTTTGTTTTGTTTTGAGACAGGGTCTCACTTTTGTGGCCCTGAGCTCAGCCTCAAACTCATATCACAGCAATCCTCCTGCCTCTGCCTCCCGAGTGCTGGGATTACAGGTGTGAGCCACCACGCCCGGCACTGTGGTATGTGGTACTGGTTGCTGCTGGGCGTGAGTCTCCACACCCAGTATTGTACATGGTTACCGGGGAATTGAACCCGGGTCCTTGCGTTTGCAAGACAGGCGCCGGAACCACTGAGCCAACTCCCCGGCCCCCTCGTGATGCAGTTTTTAACATATTCTGTGTTTTATTATGCTTATTTTAATGAGGTACTCTATTTGAAGTGTAATAGTTTTGCATGTAAGAACCTTTGCTGAGGGTACATTTTTCACTTTATGAAATTAGGACTTCTGCTTTTTAAAAATGTGCTTACTTATCATATTCAAAAGTATCAGTTTGAATTCATCTGTACTGAACTTCAGTTTTCTTTTACGTTTTGTTTTGAAGAATTCTTTTAAAAACTTGATATTGACAGGTCATGCCAATCAGTAATCAAAAGATGAACACAAGCTTCACAAGTACAAGGTCCTGAGTTCAATCCCTGGTACTACAAAAAAAAAAAAGATGAATACCAGCTGAGGATTTTTCCTAAAATCACTTGAGTATACTGACATCTTAAAAAGTGTTATATATTTTTAAAGAAAATGACTTTTCTTTCAGGTCTAAGGCTTCTTGGCATAGGCAGAAACCAGTACATTGATCTTATGAATCAGTGCAGGTCATCAAAAGTAAGTCATTTCCCCTTTTCCATTTTTTGTTAATGTACAGTTTGTTTTTTTTTAAAGG
Source organism: Petromus typicus (assembly GCA_004026965.1). Lineage (NCBI taxonomy): Eukaryota > Metazoa > Chordata > Mammalia > Rodentia > Petromuridae > Petromus > Petromus typicus. The sequence goes on from PVIR01005398.1 coordinate 60,927, forward strand.
GGTAGACATAGTTAATTATAATTTCTTTGACCTAATAAAATATATATTTAATACAAATCAGTATTTTCTAGGTTTTAGTGTAAGTCATTATTGAGCATAATTAAAATTCCTATAGCAGGAAATTTTTTTATTTTTAGAAATTTTACTTTCTTTTAAATTTTATTTTTAAAAATTAATTTTGCGCTACTTGTCTTTGTATTTGTCTATTCTAGTCCCAGAATTCATATAATGGAGAAAATAAGTACATACTTTCAAATGCATTTTTCAGCTCTTGTAATTCGTTTCAGTTTTTAGATTTTGATATAGTTTTAATGATTAGTGTTTTAATTAATTGAAACAGTTTGAGTGCCTTTCTCCATTTAATATATTCATAATTGTTAAGATTTTAAAACATCAGAGCTTAAAAATGATTTGGCTTTTAGGAAACAACCTTACTATATGACTGACTGAAAAAAAGAAAGTAATCATTTAGATGGTCTGCAGATTCTCAAATGTTTGTACCATTGTAGAAATTTTTCAGAAGGAAAACAGCTCATGATCTTCTACCAGTAAAGCCGGTGGAAATTGCCATAGAGGCCTGGTGGGTGGTACAGGCTGGATATATCACAGAAGATGACATCAAGGTAGAGATCTATGAAAGTTACTCACAGAACTTACAATTTTTAACTTATTTTGAGACTTTTAAACACAGTTATGTAATATTTAAAAAGGTCATGCCATTGGTTCTCCTCTGAAAACTGAATTAATTAAAAGTGAACAATGATATTAGTAGGCTAGAATATTATTGGCGTTTCCAACATACTGTTCAATGATGAGGGAGGGAGATTTGACTTGGTTCAGGTGCAGCAACCGGGGGGTTTTTAGATAAACATTTAATGTGAAGAGACATGTTGCCACAGTGGGCCAACACCAAGGATGTTCCTACTGCCAGTGCTTTTAATATTGCCCCATTTACTTCTCATAATACCCCAGGGGAAAGCAGGATTTGGTTCTCCATTTCACAGATGAGGGAGGTGAGTGTGGAGCAATCAGTTTAACAGCTGTGGTAGTGTAGGGGTCAAGTATTTTCACATAGGCCAGGTGGCAAACCTTTAACTCGTGTATTACTTTTCAAGACAAAAAATGTTAATACAGTTGTTTTTCCTAAGCTAACTTCAGAAGTCGGGTTTAATTGCAATGTTGGTGCTTCAAGGTAAAGGCAGTAAGTCGGTTTGGGTTGCAGTTTGAGCACTCCTCTCTAAAGGGTTCCCTGTCTCTGACCTGGGCAGTTTACTAGGTAGCCACTGCACTAGAATGACTGATGCTTTGCGGGGTTGCTGTCAAGGGATGCTGGTTACGATCAAGGGAAATATTGTCTAGCCATATAGCATTATACACTTTGGAAGGGACAATGATTTAGAGGAGAGAGGGGGACAAGTGATGTGGACACCTGGAGACCAGGGAATATCGATGTGTGGTTGAGGGATATAAATGTATGGATGACCTTTTATGGATTTATTCTGGGTTTCTCTTTGGAGGGGCTATTAAAATCAATGAACAGAGTTAGATATTTTGCTTCAGTGCAAGTACGTACTTTCTGGAACTGTCAGACTATTATAAGCTGATGAGTCTTTGTGTCACTTAAAATATTCATGTTGAGTTTGAGTGAATGTCTCATTTGAGAGGTTCAGAGTCAGAGTTGCTAGTGGCTGTGACTCCAGTTCAGAGGAGACTAAGGTGTGGGGTTGTTAGTGAGTCCTTGCTTCTAACCAGCAGATATGCGCATGTCTGCTGCCGTTGCTTCTGAAATTGCTGTCATATTTTGGTCTCATTTCATGGTTATATGTGTGGTCTTTTTGGCTTGAATTCTGTAGTGATAAGTGAAAAGAGTCATTCAACTAATGACATCGAATAATTGATTTCAACTTGAATAGATTTTAGGAGACTAAATGGTTAAGTTAATTTGGACAGAATTTAACTGAGAATATTTTGCTTTTCTTAGATATGCACTTTGCCTGAGAAATGCACTATTGATAAAATCATCGATTCAGGCCCTCAACTCTCTGGATCACTAGATTACAATGTAGTTCATAGTAAGTGGTTAGTAGAAATGGTTTTTGTCAACATAAAAATTTGTTTTAAATCATCAGAACTAATAGTAATTATTTATCAATTAGCCACAATTGGTACTATTTGCTAAGATATGTTAAATTGTTTGAAATGTGATTGTAGTCTTTTGTTTTCCAGTGTGCTGTAGTTACATCCACTAGAAGTTTATAGAAATAAACTGAACAAAAAATTTTGTATTCTAAGTGTGTGTAGGAAACTAAGATTTGAAAACTTTAATACTTTTTATCTACTTTTTTTTTTCTGTACATAACATTTAGTTATAAGAATTTTTATAGAAGTGCAAGAATTGTTTTTAAAAATACTGTTAGGTTGCTGGGCGTGTTGGCTCACACCTGTAATCCCAGTTCCTCCGCTCGAAGGCAGAGGCAGGAGGACTGCTGTGAGTTCTAGGCTCGCCTGGGCTACATAGTGAGTTCAGGGCCAGTCTGAACTACAAAGTGGGACCCTGTCTCAAGAAACTAAAAACTAACTAACTAAATAAAATACTATTAGGTAATGTTCCATCTAAAACAATACTTTTATTTCTGTAGGTTTATATAACAAAGGATTCATTTATCTGGACGTACCAATATCTGATGACAGTTGTATAGCAGGTAAGTCTGGGCTAACTCTTCAGTGGCTCTTAAGGGACTGCTCAGTGCAGGGACACATGTCATCCTAGAAAGTTAAGGCTTTCTCAAATCTTAGGCTTCAGGATTTTTCAAAGAAAAACGTTTATTCCTTATTATATTGGTTTTACTTAAATTTGTTAATTTTATTTTGATGTTATTTTTGTATATGTTCTATGAAAATGAAATTTCTCACAGTTGCAAATCAAATCAGTATTTTTCTAAGTTTATGTCATATTTTGGTCCTTGACTCAGTGCATAGCAATTCTCATACAGATATAGTAATACTGAGCTTATTAGCATACCTGTGTCTTATGTTACTGCTGTCCTTTCTGTCCTTATTTCCTCCTACCTTCCTCTTCACATTAAATCAGTACTAGGAGCCTGTGCATTTTCTTCTGCCCCTAATGGATGTATCAGTTAAGTCACTCCTCTGTTCCAGAGTATTTAGATTATTTCCAGGTTTTTGATACTATAATAGTGATAGAATTAACATCCTTCAACACAGAATGATGCTTTTTTCTTGTAGTTTATATTTCTTACCAGTTTGTAAAAACACTTTGATTCAAGTGTATTTTACAAATACGCTTTCCAGAGTGTTTTTTAGCTACTACTCGTGAATATGACAATTACAGATTTTGACAGGGTAGTGTAGTGTAGTGTATCCTGACCTTACTGGTGGTTAGCATGAGTTTATGGCTTTTTAATATTTTATTAAGGCGTTTTGATGCATGTACATATATGAGTTCTGTTTTAACCTTAGAAAGCTAGAAAAATATATTTGTATAGTTGAGGGTGTAACAATATAAAATATTAGGCTTAAAATTTGAAAACTTTTTAGCAAATTAGAAGTGATACTGGTTTCCTATTACATTGTTCTCTGCAAATTTTGTGATCTTCTTTCCAAAAGTTCTCTTTTTAGAGATGCTCTATATGTGGCCTTAACTTTCGGAGTTTTAGAAAACTTGCTGTGGATTGGATAAAATACATCAAAAACTGTATTCAACCTTTAAGTAAAAGGCTTCTATTTTGGAACCGATGGTTAAATTACACTTTCTTAATTTATAAAGTTGAATCACTGAGAAAAGTTTATTTTGTTTATTTTAGTTCCTCCCCTTGAAGGCTTTGTAATGAATCGAGTGCAGGGTGATTATTTTGAAACTCTGCTTTATAAAATATTTGTTTCAATAGATGAGCACACTAATGTTGCAGAGGTAAGTGTGGCAATATCTTATGAAATAGTTAACTCAGAGTTATAAAATAAATTTATGTGGAATTAGTAAAATTATTTAATGATATGGTAAAAATATTCTCAGAATCTATACAGAGTGAGATCAGAGACCATTAATATACCTGAATGTCACTATTCGTGTTAATTCTTGTGTATGCTTAATAAAATTTTTTTTGCCTTAATAATTTAGAATTTGTTTAGATAGCTTTTATGTGATTATTCATGTAAAGAATTGACAAGTATATCGATCTATTTAGGAAGTTTTTAAGTGACACAAAATTGGAGTGAGGAATTTTATATTGCTGTGGTTACTATCTAAGTTTGTAATACTTTACTGATCAGAGATGAAGAAAGTTCTGAATTCAGAGTTTATTTGGTCTTTCAGTTACTCATAACTGAAGTGCAGCAAATTCTAAAAATGAAAAAATAAATTTTGATTTTATTTTCTAGCTTGCCAATGTCCTTGAGATAGACTTATCTCTGGTTAAGGTAGGTTACAATTATACTCTTCATTTGTAATTCAATTACTGAATGGATTTTACTAGTTAGTTTTTATCTTGATGTAACAGAGGCTTTGAAATGCTTACTAACTGCTTCAGGAAGGGTGCACTTTGAAGGGATATTTAGAAAGAGACAAAAGGACAGAACACTTGCAGCAGGGTGGCCTGGGCAGGGTCTCGTAGTCAGCTTAGGGAGGACCACAACACCTATCTTGGGAGGGCAGGCCTGAGAAGTGGAGTACTCTCCTCAAGACCTGAGGGGGAGCAGACCTGCAGAAAACTTTTTTTTTTTTAAATCAGTCTCTATGTCCGAGAATCAAAAAACAGACCCCATTTTTTGAGACAGAATCTCACTTTGTAGTTTAGAGGCATCATGGTATTTTTTTCTGTGCCACTATTCAAATATCTAGATTATTTGAGATGCTAATTTTCTTTCTCTCACCTTCAGAATGCTGTTTCCATGTATTGCCGATTGGGCTTTGCCCATAAGAAAGGACAAGTAATAAATTTGGATCGACTTCACTCATCGTGGAAGAATGTTCCATCTGTAAACAGATTAAAGTAACTCGTTTATTCAGTATGACATTAGAATTTTGTTTTGCGAAGAAATTTAATTTTACATACAGAAATGTATTCAGTCTTTCATTTGAGGAAAACTCTATATTAGTGATTTTCAATTATTTATGTATGGCGAATCTTTTTTAGAATCTTACGAAAACTAAGACTCTTGATCCAGAAGAGAGCATATACAATATTTTCAGAAACCTTTGGGATTCCCTTAAACTTGTCCATTGATCTTGGTCAGGTAGCTGTGTTATCTGTGGGTAGAGCATTTTTGAGGCTATATCTTGGTTTCAGACTTGGGCATAAGATTGGATTTAGATAGATTATTGTTAATGTGCTGACATCAGTTACTGTTTTAAAGTAAGATCATTTCTGTGATTTTTCTTTTTAAAAAGTGATTGTATTCTTCATTAATAGGAGTACTTTAGATCCACAAAAGATGCTGTTGACGTGGGATGGTGGGGACAGTAGGAGTCCTGTGCAAGAAGCTTCTTCCGCCACTGACACGGATACAAATAGTCAAGAAGACCCAGGTATGCAGTTACTTCATTTAATTTAGTCTGTCTATAGGCACAGTGTCTGTCCAGACTTATGTTCTCAGAATTTATTGTTTCTTGTTTTAGATTTTCTTCAGTATGCAGTCTTTGAGTACTGATCTGTATATTGGGCACTGTGCTAAGTATTGGGGTTTAAAATCAACAGAAAATGTAACATTCTTTCTTTTTTTTTTTTTTTTCTTTTTATTCCTGGGGATTAAATCCAGGGCTTTCATACCAAGCTATATCCCCAGCCCCTCTTTATTTTTTGAGACAGGAGATCTTTAAGTTGCCCAGACTGGGCTTGAATTTGTGATCCTCCTGCCAGTCTCCTAGAATGTTGGGATTTCAGGCCACCAAGCCCAGCTTCTTTTTAAGAATTAAGTCCAAGGGGCCAGGGATTTAGCTCAGTGGTTCCGGCGCCTGTCTTGCAAACCCAAGGGCCCGGGTTCAGTCTCTAGTAACCACATACAGTAATACTGGGTGTGGAGACTCAAGCCCACCAGCAGTCAGTACCACATAACCACAGTGCCGGGTGTGGTGGCGCATGCCTGTAATCCCAGCACTGGGGAGACAGAAGCAGGAGGATTGCTGTGAGTTTGAAGCTTGCTGGGCTATGTAGTGAGCTCACTGCCAGCCTGAACTACAAGCGAGACCTTGTCTCAAAAATAATAAGACCAGGGAGAAAGAGGAGGTGCAACCAAAAAGCTATGTCATTGAGAGGACCAGTTACAGTGTTTGTAAGGTATAAAGAGGAGGAGGCCCAATAAGGCTGGAGGCTTTGAGTTGTCATGGCGAAGATGTCAGCTGCCCTCATTGCAGTCAGGCCCTTTCTGTCCACAGAATTAGTGTGGAGGCCAACATGGCTGCCGTGACTTCATTTTGGGTGAAAAGAGGAGCATGATGTAGCCCTTCTCCTGTTTCTACCTGCCAGCAAGCCTATAATGTATCTGGAGCAGTTGGTCCCATTAGTCTTTTTGTTTGTTTGTTTATTTTTGACACAGGGTCTCACTTCGCAGTTCAGGCTGGCCCTGAGTTCACTGTGTTGCCCAAGGGAGCCTGGAACTCACAGCAATCCTCCTGCCTCTGCCTCCCGAGTGCTGGGATGACAGGCGTGAGCCACCACGCCCGGCACTGTGGTATGTGGTACTGATTGCTGCTGGGCATGAGGCTCCACAATCAGTATTGTATGTGGTTACTGGGGATCAAACCTGGGACCTTGCACTTGCAAGGCAGGTGCTGGAACCGCTGAGCTAAATCCCAGGCCCCAGCTTAGTCTTATTGACTTGACAATTTTCAAATGTTTATTGCTGTTCTTCGAGAAATTTATTGCAAGAGTAATTGCCTTAAAAGAAAATAAAGCCATTTTCATAGTTTTAAAGTAAGTAGGATGGGGACTTCTTAAGATTATAATATTGCTTCTAATTGATTAAATACTATCTGGCTACCCAGTAAAGCAAAATGAAATACTCCTCACTCCACATGATAAGCAGAGAACAGTTTCCTTTGATGTGATTTTTGATTATTTTCCAGCTGACACAGCCAGTGTAAGCAGTCTGAGTCTGTCTGCAGGATATACAAAGCGCATTGCGTTCCTGTTTGATTCAACCCTTACTGCCTTCTTAATGATGGGAAATCTGTCTCCAGTAAGTCAGATACTCGTTTAAGTACAAAGATGTTTAAAGTAAAAAGTAGTCTTGGGTTACTTTGTCTTATTTCTGAGACAGAATCCCTGACACCCAAAGTTAAAGGGGGAAGAGTTTATTTCACTCAGAGTTTGTAGAGGGTGCAGCCTGTGACCCTCCGGCAGGCAGGGTGGGGGTGACAGTGCGTGGTGATGGTGGACAGCAAAGTAGCAAGGAGAAGACAAGCCTCTCTGTCCCTTGTCTTGGATTCAGACCAGTTGGTGAACTGATTTAGTGATCACACACCCTTCATTCCAGCATCGTACACATATGATTGCCTGAGGCTTTGAGGGGACTTCCAGACCCGAACCGTAGCACCAGCAATTTCATGCTTTTGTATCTTTTAAAGTGTGAGCTTTATTCCTGAGAACACAACTGACTGTGACTGTTCTATACTCATAGAGTCATGTCAGTACTTTTAGTGAGGATTGTTTTGTAATTGGAAAAATCAGATTCTTATCTCACCCTGTTGAAGTTTAAATATATTGGAAAATATAGCATATATCTATTATGTTGAGTATGCAGACTACTTGACACAGGGTCTCATGTCTAGTTGTAAACTAGAACTTTACTTTTTTCTTTTTCAGAATTTGAAAAGTCATGCCGTCACAATGTTTGAAGTAGGCAAGCTCTCAGATGAGTCTCTCGACAGCTTTCTTATAGAACTAGAAAAGGTAAATTTGATTGCATTTTGGGGTAACAGGGCATTTGGAACCTTTCATGCTTGATGAGACACAGGTTACGCTGATCTTAGGGATTTTTGATATAGTCTTACTCAGTACTATGGGGGACAGTTAAAATATTGAGCGGTGAATGAATTCTGTGATTGTGGGTAAAGTGATGTGTCTACCTCATCTGACTCTACAGTGATATAAGAAATGAGGCATGGAAATCTGAAGTCTTTGTGTAAATTTTTAACCTGATAGTTTTCTAAAATGACCTTTTGTTTTTCCTGGTACAACTCATAAGTGCACCCCTGCAGCAGCTCTTAAGTTTTTGTTCCATGTATCTCTAATCTGGATCAGGGTCCCTGGGCATCATATTTATGTCCACTCTCCCTGTCCCTTTTAGTGTCTTGAAGACTTGAGCTGAAGTCACTGTTACCTACCTTTTCCCGATGAGTGCAGCCCTAGTTCTGCTCGGCTCTAAGCCTGTCGCCCAGGTTGACATCTCCCTCCTTGGATGTCTTGTTCTGTCCTTTGCTCTTTGTTGTTCAGAAACAATTTGTGTGCTGGATCCGTCCCTTCACTAGTAGTTTTAGTGCCTTTTTTGCTTTAGTAATGACTTCTATACATTAAAAAGTGTGCTATTTAGAGAGTTTGTGATGATTTTATACTTTTATCTTTTGAAAAAAACTATTAACATGTTTGACTTTTACTTCTCTTTCATTAGTAACAGATCAAACAGACAAAATATCTGACTTCAGTACTTTCAGAAATACTCTGTCATTAGTGCAGAAATAGATCTAAGATAATTCTTGCTATGAAAGTTTACTGTGTTCTTGCACATTTTAAGTTGTAGTTTCCTGATTTTTATCTTTGCTAGATCAACTAGATTTTTATCAGTTGCCAATTCCAGTCATAAGATCATTTCTGCACTTTTATTCATTCATGTTTATGTGTTTTTTTAAACCACGTAGTTATTGTTGGGAAAGTGTTTTCAGCTGAAATTTAATTCTAAGAATGTTTTCTTAGCTGGGGATGGTGGCATGTGCCCATAATCCCAGCATTCAACACTCTGAGGCAGGAGGATCATTAGTTTAAGGCCAGCCTAGATTACATCGCAAGACACTGTCTTAAAAATATCCAAAAAAAATTTAAACCATTCACCTTATCCTAATTAAGTGTGTTCAATCTTGTTAATTTAATGCAATGTCACTATTTCCCCATGTAGACCTCTGCTTCCACTTTGTGTGTTTATACCTGGGACATACATGTCTTTATATACTAAGAAACTACTGATTCGATGTCCAAAGAACGTGTATTAAATATAAGGGATCTGAAGCCAGGGGTTTTGTTTGTTTGATGTAACTCTTTCTGTATCTCCTAGAGAGGTCATAGTACATGGCAGACACTCAGTCAGTCTTCGTTGGAATGAGTTTAAGTTATGTCTTCAGCAGTGATAAAGAGCTATGTTGAATCACATACTCCAGTGTACCTTGTGACTGATGATACAACATTGTGAATGAAGTGGCAAAAATTTTAGAAGTATAATTGGTGGATTGGTGACTTCTCTGAATAAAGCAAGATATGGTTTTAGAATTTTTAAGAATTCTAATGAAATCATAAATGGGGCATATAACTTACATAATGATGTAATTTGTAGTATTTAGTTACTATAGTTAGTTTTATCTTCTAGAGTAACTTCTGTCATCATCAAAGATAGTAAGATTGGAAACTCAGCTGAGATTAAGGTTACTTGTTTCCTTGTTGTCTAAATCCATATTTAATCTGTTGATTTTTAATAATGTCCTGGTAGCTCAATCAGATGATTATTTAGTAGAGAAAATGGCATAAAATTGATGTTTTTATAAAATCTGTTTTCTCGGTTTAGGTTCAGAGCACTGGTGAAGGAGAAGCACAGAGATACTTTGATCATGCACTTACTCTGCGAAACACGATACTGTTTCTGCGCCACAATAAGGATCTAGTTGCGCAGACTGCTCAGCCAGACCAGCCCAATTACGGTATGATCCTTGGACCCAGTTTTGGAGGCATGAGTGTACAGAGCTTCTTTCTAAGACATTAAACAGATCATGCTCACTTGGTTATTACTTCCTGGATATGTTTCTGTGCAGTGAGCGTACTGAATTTATAACTAGATGTGTGCCTTGTAAATTTCTTTGCTTGTCATTTATTGTTCTCATGTGCTACTGATATTTGTGGTTTTCATTTGTAGTACCTACAGAAAAGGGTTGGAGAGATTACGTAGGTAGGTGGAATTTAGAAACGGTAAGTTTGAGAGGTGAACAGATGCCAAAATTTAGTTAATATAGGGAGCATAATATTTTATGAATGACACATTCTGTTATGTGAAAATAATAAGCAGGAACATCTATTCATATGCTGTTTTACTGTTTGCTAAAGTATTTTACTTAAAGGAAACAGATGATCTCTTAAAAATGAAAGAAGTAGTAGCAATTTTAATGTGTTGATGGACTCTACTGTGGCTGTTACCCTCCAAACCCTTAATTTTGTGACAGGTGAAGGTTTCCAAACTTCATTTGTACCTCTGGTCCTGGAGTCAGTACTGAGAGATCTCTTAGTAGATCTCAAGGGGTGGAAGGGCACTCAACATCGTGTGTTTTTAAAAAGATGACTCCAGCATTCATCTTTTTCTACCAGTGTTAAGCTCTGCTGGTAGAATAGCTGGCTAGTGTCCTTGGGCATTCACAAGAGCTGCATCTCACGACCGGAAATCTTCGGTGCTCCTATGACATTTAATTTCAGTTACTTGTTTCCTAAAAATTCCTTTTTTTGGCCGAGAGCCATCAAATTCTTAGCCATGTTTCATTTCATTTCTTTCACAGCACTGGTCTTTTCAGCTCAGTGTAACGTGAAGGAGTGTCTTGGCCTTCACCAGAGTTGTTGAGGCGGGTGAAGGATGACAGGATAGGTAGCTGAGGTGAGTGAGGCTGGACCCCGTGGGCACCCAGCGATCCTGGAGCTTTTGTGGGGTCACCATGTTTCCACTCATGTCTGTTGGATAGTGTCTCCGTGTATTTAGTCAAACACAGCTTTCTCTGTTCCTCATAGATTGCTTCTTCCTTCTTTGCTCAGCCCCATAATTACTTCTCATTTTACTTTGGACTGTATCCTCTGCTTCAGCCAAACGCATCACTTTGCAGAAGCCACTTCTGTGCTGGCCTCCACCGGTACTTGAGGTGTAGATCAGTTGCTCTTTCTGTTGGCTAATGTAGGACCCCTCTCTTCATCAGTTTATATTTATGTAATCATTGTGAGAATAAGAATAATTACTTTTGATTGAAGTAAGTTGTATGTTATGGTCTTCTGCTCCTGAATTGTTCAGGGTGTATTTCTTCATCTACAAACATACTGTCATATTGGGCCGGGGATATAGCTCAGTGGTTCCGGCGCCTGTCTTGCAAGCGCAAGGACCTGGGTTCAATCCCCGGTAACCACATAACAATACTGGGTGTGGAGACTCACCCCAGCGGCAACCAGTACCACATACCACAGTGCCGGGCGTGGTGGCTCATGCCTGTAATCCCAGCACTCGGGAGGCAGAGGCAGGAGGATTGCTGTGATGTGAGTTTGAGGCTGAGCTCAGGGCCAGCCTGAACCACAAAG
>PVIR01005399.1:0-35362 GCA_004026965.1 Petromus typicus
AGAAAATGCTCAATGTAAAATAAGGTGAAAGGGGACAATGTTGAGATTGTAACAAAAAAGTAAGGAAACAAATTTTATGTATATGGGGGGGTGGTAGGGTGGGTAGGGCTATGGGAAAAAATGAGAATTAAGTTGTGTCTTATACTGGTACAAATCCCCATTATGGAGTGCAATCATGATGTGTATATTTAATGTACCATAAAGATTTTAAAAAAATAACAATTTCCTGGAGTTCTGTTTACACACTCTTGAATTTAGAACAATGCTGGAATACTTAGCCTTGGCCTTTGGTTTCTTTCTGATTTAGAGTTGAGGAAACTCTTGTATGTCAAGGAAACTGAACTTCACCTGTGCTATGTCCTAGCTGAATATCAAGCATTTATACCTTTGTATTTCCCTTTTTTCTACACTTTTCAGAAGTGCCCTTCTTGCTCATGGTAAAAATAATCTTGCATGTACGATACTGTGGGTTTTATTTTTAGTGTGTAACATGTTTTGTGCAGGTTTCCTTAATTCCCTGAAGTCGGTGGAAACTAGTTTTACTTATTTATTTAGAAGCAGCTACCTTTTTAACCTGTTTGCAATACTTTTATTCCCTTTAATAGATAATGCCTTCATTAGAGCAGGAAAAGCATGAAGAAGAGGAAACTATCGCTCCCAACTCTATCCCTGGGACTAAACACTATAAAGGTTCACTATCTTTCCCACTATTTTATTGCTCTTTCCTTGGGAGCTGAAATTTGAACCCAGGTCCTTCCACATGCTAATAACACACTCTACTCTGAGCTGAAATCTCAGCTCCTTTCCCATTATTTTAAATCCACAAACATTTTATAAAGTTTTTAAAAATTAAGATTATTTATTCTACTATATTACTAATTTTCTTGAGTTAACAATAAGTTATTAGCATTCACTCAAGACAAATATTCTTTAAAAGTGTAATACTTGCATGCAATTTTATTGTCACCACAATCAGATTCACTAAATATATGAAGATTTACCATAAAGCTTACAGTGTATTTCATAGTGTCGCTAAATCACATAGTATGATTCTTCAGAATTTGTACTTCCATAGGTTGGTATTATGTCCATTTTACAGACTAGGACATCATTGCTAGAGAAGTTTAACGTCTTGTCCAGGACTGTGAGAGTAGCCAATAACAGAGTTGCAATTTTAATCCTCCAATACTATTTTTTTTAAAATCTTGCACTTAACTGTTATCATGGACTCCATTTGTTTTATATGGTAATTAAAAAGCAGTTTCCTATCCTTGAGCATTTAGGTTATATTCAATTTTTTTCACTGCTATTATTAAAGGAAAAAAACCCTGTGATTAATATTCTGATAGAAAAGTTTTTGCATATGCCTGTGATTATTTCATTTGAATAAATTCTTAGCAGTGAATTGTGTACTCATGAATATTTCATGACTACTGATATCTAATTAATATTTTTAGTAGTGCTGGGAATGAAGGGAGGGGTGCTCTACCAGTGGGCTACATCCTTAGCCCTTTTCATGTTTTTATTTTGAATTAGGGTCTTGCAAAATTGCCCAAGATGGACTTTACTTACATTCTCCTTTCTATTTCTGAGTTAGTTGAAATTATAAGCATGCACTACTCAACTCACTCAACCCTGGATAAGATCTATTCAAATTTGCCTTCCTTTTTTATGTTTTCATGAATTCCTTTAACAAATAATTTAGGACTGTGCAAATAATGGGAGTTCACATAGCACTTGTGAACTTGACCTGTGGGGAGGATTTTAGGAGGAAGAAATGTAGGTCAGTGGGTCCACATATCTGAGACTTAAAAGTTTACCTCTGATCTCACAGTAAGTAATTCTATATATGCAGAGAACATTTACCCCAAGTTATCTCACTGATCAAGCAGTTTGAAGCTGCAACCCCAATTCAGGGTGTTTGCTTCTAAAATGAAATAGTTAACTTGAACAGTGATCATGTTTCTTAATAAATACATCTTCTACCAGTAATAAAATTTTTATGGAGAACTCTTTTTGAATCACTTCAGTAATGAATTTCCTGGGTGCTATAAGCTGAAGAAGGTAGTAATTTTCATAAAAATTACTGTCTAATATTGGCAGGTTACTGAAGTGCAAATTAGAATTCCACAATTAAACTGGTGTTCAGAGGCCCAGAGCTTGCCTCCTTATGTAGCCCTCTTAAGTTAGGGGCTGTCGGTGGCACTGAGGGCAACCTTTCTTCAAGGCCTTCCCTAAAGAGCAGGTCACTGTAGCAGGAAGGCCAGGCATCTATGGAGTCTTCTTTCCTAGCAAGGCACCATCTGATAAACAGTTTTGGGGATTTAAGAAATCACTCACTCTTCTAGTGAAAAATATTTTGATTAGTAAAGTTTAATTCATTTTATGATTTATTTGATGAGAATAATTTACAGATAAGTTGAAACATAGTCTGTTCAACAAATAACATCTTAATTTATATGTATTAGTAATGTATGAAAAATGTGTTTTTGAAAAATTTTGGATTGGAGTGTTTCTTGTAGAATATATCGTAAAGGGCTCCCAAATTGACAGGACCCCAGCAAAGCTTTCCTTACTGTGCCGCAAGTCACTGAGTCAAACAGAAGACTGCAAATTCACATTGAGGCAAGTGCCAGAACTACTGAGCTAAATCCCCAGTGCAAGACTGCAAATTCTAAACTCCCAGAATTAACGGTTTTCCCAATTTTTGGAAGACAATGCAGGAGTACCTACCACCTCCAGGGAAATCTGGGGAAGCCTTCTACAATCAAACATTGCTATTGCTGCTTTGAAAGACAGTAATGAGGAAAAGAGCTTATGGAAAAGAATTACAATACAAATTTAAATTGAGGAAGGAAAAGCAGGAGTCATTTTGGAATCAACTCATTAAGAGAAGAAAAATAAAACAAATGAACAAAGAAAAATATTGTCTCCATAAAGGAAATGAGAGCACAAAGAAAGCCAGCACATTAATATTTGAAGGAGGATAATTAACAGAAAACATAGTGTTGTGACTGCAAAGATCAGAGACTGTATTTATAATCTTCAGCATCCACACACCCTATGCTTTTTACTGGTGAGGACACAGCAGTTCTTACAGATCCCCAGGTTTAGCTGAGAAAATGACTTCCCTGCTTCAGTAAATCCTCCCTCCTTTGTCTTCTGTAGGAATGGTTGTCCTTTGGGTCTCAGGTCTTTCAATGTCTTCCTGGCAGCATCTGCTTACCTGGGAACAGGCTGAAGTGACAATCTCCTCCCTGAGTACTTCTGGTCCAGAGCCCAGGGACATCTGAGGCACCTGCGCACCCACAGCCTAGAGGGAGCTCGTGGCTGAGTGCAGTCTCTGGGAGACTCAGAGCTTTGTGAAGGGTAAAAACAGATAATGTACAGATACAAATTTTTATTGTCAAATGTGATCATAATGTATATGTAAAATGTACAAATACACTCATTAAAAATGGATAATGTTATCCATTTCCTTTAGTAACTGCAATAGCTACTTAACATTCGTGTTCAGTTTCTTTGGAATGCATCCACGCACAAAGGCTATTTAGAAATCAGAAATATATGGGAGGGGCCTGGATCTAAGGGCTTTCTTTTCTTAAGAAAAACTGTAGATTAAGTATCACTTTTTCAAATGCAGTGAAGATTATCAGACAAACAAGAGAGTGAAAGAGAAATTATTGCATTAGTTAAGAAAATATATCATTGTTGAAGAATAAGGGGGATTATTTAAATCAGTTATGTTATATGAAGACAGTGGGGTCATTTGGGAAAAATGATAATTAGATGTGGTTGTGTTGAGAAAAACAAAAAAAATAAGATAAATTGTTTTGTTATTATTTCATTATCATTATCTTAGTATTACAAGGTTTACTGAATGTCAGACACGGTTTGCATAGAATATTAATTCAATCTCACTGAACTGAAACTTATATAATTGTCATGTATATTATCAGTAGGCAAAAGTCTTACTATTACTTCCATTAAATAGGGTGAAGGGGGAAAATAATGATATTATAACAAAAAAGAAAGGAAACAAATTTTATGTATATAGGGGCCTGGTAGGGTGGGCAGGGCTATGGGAAAAAATGAGAATTAAGTTGTGGCTTATACTGGTGCAAATCCCCATTATGGAGTGTAATCATGTTGCATATATGTAATATACCAATAAAGATTTTTAAAAAAGAAGTAATAAAGGCTTACCAGAGTAATAATTAAAATGTAAAGTCAAACATCTTTATTTGATTTCCTACAGGTGCTTTCCATATAATATGCACTTCCCATTCTGAAAGATAGTTATCAATACAGATGAAAGTAATCACATGGAAAAACCTGCTCCTACTGCCCCAAAGGTGTTGCTGGGTATTTGTAACATAAAGACCCAAAACAAGTGGGTTTGGCATAGGGAATAATAAAACCTATACAAATCAAATACTGGAAGACATGAAACAGTTTTCAGTCCTTTGCTTTTTGGTTAAACTTTTGTTGGATGTACAAGACAGGAGAAGAAAAACACCAGAAACATGAATTCTGACTTCAAGAAAAACCATGAATCTGTACTGCAGCCACTTTTCCATGAGGGACTGATCTATGCAAGCTGGTTCCATTTTCCAAAAGAGCTATTTGATTTCCAAGAAGATTCTTTAGCCATTCTTTTTGCCTGTGGTCTTATTTATTTTGAAATAATGAATCTGATTTTCCATTTATAGAATTTGTTGTATCCATTTAAAAATTTTCAAGGTCAGCTGGAAACCTAAGACTTCATGTATTGAAAATGAGATAGCAATTTGGTAACATAATTTTTAAAATTCAAGTCTATTGGTACATTATGAATACACATCATCATCACATTCAACATTGAGAGTTTGTACCAGAATATGACACGACTTGATTCTCATTTTTTTCCCATTCCCCCACCCACCCTGCAATCACGCACTTTCTATGTACATAAGCTTTGTTTCCTTTTTTATTACTATCACATTCTTCTTCCCTTCATTATTTACCCCTACATCCATTTTCCTTTTAAATTTTTTCTATTTCACAATATCAACTATATATATTAGAATTCATTTACATCTTCATTTTCTCATACCAGAGAAAAACTATGTTATTTACACATCTGTGTCCTATTTATTTCACTTATGAGGATGTCCTTGAGGTACATCCATTTGAGTATAAATGACTCAGTCTTATCCTTTTTAATGGCAGAATAATACTCCATTCTATAAAAGAACCACATTTTCTTTATCCAGTCTCCAGATGATGGACATTTTGGTACAAGAATTGGCAGAAGAAATCAACAAATGGGATCTCATTCTATTAAAAAGCTTCTGCACAGCAAAGGAAACCACCAACACAGTGAAAAGGCAACCAACAACATGGGAAAGAATCTTTACCAGCTATTTCTCAGACAAAGGGCAACTATCTAGAATATATAAAGAGCTTGAAAAAATTAGCTCACCCAAATTTAAACACCCATTTCAAAAATGGGCATATGAAATGAATAGATACTTTTCAGAGGAGGAAGTAAGAGCAGATAAGAAGTGTATGAAGAAATGCTCAACATCACTGGTCATTCTAGAGATGTAGATGAAAATAACATTTAGATTTCATCTCACCCCACAAAGAATGGCTGGTGTTTAAGAATTAGCCAGCAACAAATGTTGGTGAGGCTGCGGATAAAAAGGAACCCTTCTCCACTGTTGGTGGGAGTGTAGACTCATACAACTTCTGTGGAAATCAGTGTAGAGATTCCTCAAAAAGCTAGGATTGGAGGTCCTCTTTGACCCGGCCATTCTTCTGATAGCTATATACACAAAATAATTAAAAGATTCATATCACAGAGACATATTTGCACCCATGTTTATAGCAGCTCAGAGTGATTGCTAAATCTTGGAAACAACCAAATTGTCCATCAACTGGACACTGGTAACCCAATTTAATGAAGAAAGTTCAGGAGATATCATGTCAAGTTTCTTTCTTTTCTCTCTCTCTCTCTTTTAGGGTATTTCAGTTCTTTAAAAAACTTATATTTATTTTTAATTTTGAGACATTTTCTCCAACTGCTAAGTTACCCTGGTTGGCTTAAATTTGCAATCCTCCTGCCTCAGCCTACCAGAGTGGTGGGATTTGTGTATGCCACCTGGGAAGCTCTGGCATTATTGATATGTTGCAGTTTGATCTAAAGGAAAGCTAAGAGCCTTGAAAGCTACTATGTAGAGCAAGGACATTGATTGGGGTTTTATTTGTGGGGAATATCTTAGACAATGGTCAGCCAGTTGAAATCAGATAAATAAATATTTCCTATCACCCTCTGACTTCAGACCTTCTTGGAAAGATTTGATTTCTTCAATTTATATCACTTCATGCTAAGTCCTACTCAATAAAATAATTTGTTTTGAAGATCTCCTGGTTCTTCAGGATCCAGCACCAGATGCAGCAGTGGCTCTGGATGGCCATCCTACTTGTTTGTTTGGTGTGTGAGTCTTTTGTGTTAACGAATCACTCCTTATGACCAGGAAAAGTTATATTGCTATTTCTCTCTCTCACTTTAGCTTTCAAAATAATAGAAGGTCAAGCTCTCAGCAACTGTGGATCTACCAGTTCACTCCAGAACAAACACAGATGGAGGTTTCTTACGAACCAGTCACAAAAGAGAACAGCTACATGTTTCTCCTGGAAATAGGAGTTCTAGACTTGCTGCATCTTCTGTGAACTGAGCCCAGGCTGGATGTTGTAGGTGCAGCAGTGAAGAAAATAAAGCCTCTGCAGTTCTGGAGGGTGTGGAGTGAGGAGCACTGCCAGCAGCACCGCAGATACGAGTGAATCTCAAAGGACTTCAGGAAGTAGTATGCGATACAAAATATTCAGAACTGTGATGTGCGAACATTCACTTCTGGGAAGGACCTTCTTTTCACTACAAGTAGAAAGAGGTGGTTTTAAAATGATTTTTAAAAGACTCAGGAGAGTTATGGAAGAATGGAAGAATAATACAATTCAGCATTCTGTGTGTGTGTGTGTGTGGTGGGGCTTTTTTCATTGAGGTGAAATTTACAAGACATAAAATTAGTCATCGGAAAGTGAACATTTCAGTTTCATTTAGTACGTCTGCAGTGCCTTGCAACCACCACTTCTGTGTAGTCCTGAAACTTTTTATTTTTTACCATTTTAAAAGTTGCTTCCCATCCTCTTCTTTCCCCACCCCATCTTAGCTTCTGGGAAACCACCAGTTCATGTTTTGTCTCTATGAATTTGTCTGTTCTGAATATTTCATCTGAACAGAATTATTTGTCTGTTTGAATTTGCCTTCTTTTTAGCAATTTGAGGTATGTCCTGATTATATCATACAAGTAGTTTATAATTTTTAATGGCTGACTTCTATTCCATGGTGAGAACATACCAGTTTACCCATTTATCCATTGTTTTATACTGGGCCTGTTTCCCCATTTTGACTGCTCTAGGTGGCGTCTTTACGAATCTTACCCATTTTTGAGGTGTCGGAGTTTCTTTCTGAAGGGGGTTTCTGGTTCTTGCTATACTGACCAAAGAATTGGTCAAGACAAGTACTAATGGTAGAAAGTTTTACTGAAGGGAGAAATAGACATAGGCTCTGCAGAAGTAAATGTAAGAAAAGAAGTATACCCTATAGCGTGAGGGTGGCCCACAATGCAAGAGAGAACACAGCGGCAAAGTCAGTGTGGACTGTCTTTTTCATATCCGCCAGTCCTCGGGCTGACATCAGATCTAGGCCGCACTGTGGAGAACCTGCCTGAGTCCTTGAGAAGTCCACGTGCAGGGCTTAGGGACTTCTGGGCATGTGTCCTGGGCTTTTGTAACTAACAGGTCAGCTGACTTCCCCAGATAGCTTTGCTACACCTTCACTCCTGTCCCAGAAACAAGTGTGTGCCTGTGTGTTTAGTACTTCTTTTAGTTCTTTCAATTACACATCGAAGAGTGGAACTGCCAAGTTTTATGGTGGGGTTAATTACTTTTCTCTCATTGCTGAGGCAAAATATCTGAGACCCAAAGTTACAGGAGGAAAAGTTTATTTGGCTCACAATCGCAGAGGTTTCAGTCTAGAGCAGGCCGGCTCCAAGGCAGGTTGGCACCCAGCAGAGGGAACTGCAGAGGAGAAACAGTTTATGGTGCCCACAAGGCAGCAAAAGCAGTAAGAGACTGTTAACAGCGTCTTTGGGTCCCTTTCCATTCAGACAGGAAGAGCAGGTAGCATTTATACCTTAATCCTAAGGCCCTCGGGCCGAGTCCCACCATCAATCAGTCACACTAGATTCAGGAAACCTCTCAAAAAGCATGAGGCTTTGGGGGAACATCTAAACATAAGCCATGATGTAAAGTAATTCAATTTAAAGTTCTTGAACATATTTAATCTTGAACATACTTCCATCTGCTTGCTGGTCATTGCTTTCTTTTTTTGGAGACAGGACTGTTCAAGTCCTTTGCCAGTCTGGTCGGTTTACCTGAAGAACCCTTCTGTGAGAAACTGAGATTTGCCTGTCGAGGAGCTTTTTATGGCTTTGGGTACACGCTGAGGATTGGGGTTACCATCGCACAGAGACTGGTGGGAGAAAGCAAATCTTTTTGTGTGAACTGGTATTAAGAACTAGAATCAAGAGGATTCTCAAGCATTTGGATGATTTTGTATGTGGAAGATTTGCTTGGTTTCAGAGAAACAGTGGGATACTACCAGAGAGCAGAAGGACAGGATCAAAGCACTGACAGTCTCCTGATCCACTAGACAGAGCCTCAACAAAGAAAAACTAAGCTGGTACTGGAGACACCTGAGTCCAGAGTGGAGGGCCCACTTCAAGCCTCAACTCACAGGAGCTGCTCCTCATTCAGTCTGCAGACGGAGGGAAGACTAAACTCTCCGTGGAAGAATAACATCAACTCCAGTCTCATAATAAGAAATGACCAAGCAAACCAAAGAGGGAGAAAAAAATAAGACAGATGGAAGGGGAAGAAGCAGGAAACAAATGAGGAGCAGAAGACTGTTGAGATTTGGGAGTTAGGAAACAAAGTATTTTTCAAAAAATACTGAATACATGTTAAAGGGGATAGAGTGAGATAGATGGAAATTTGGAAAACTTTGAAGAATTGGAATCTACTAAAAGTCAAAACCATTTTAAAATGGGAAAGCACAGTTTGTGAAATTAAGAACCCATGGATGAGCTTATGGATGATTGAACATAGCATAAAATGAGAATAAAATTTAAAAATCTACTCAGCAGGAAATATCTAAATTCAAGCACAGAGCATAGAAAAGTGGTAAAAACAGGAGAAAATAGAACAAACTTTTACAAAAACCCATATCAATAGAATAAGTAGGAAAAGGTATATGGTCATCTAAAAAGATGGATAAAAACATTTGATGAATTTGTAGCTAACATTTTAATTCGATGATGGAATCTCAAGCATGTGCTTGTGAGTTGTAAACAAGACAAGAATATCCACTATTACTGATTTTAATATTGTAGTAGAGATTTTAGTGTAATAAAGAAAAAATATACTTTGAAAAGAGTGAAATTGTCACTTCAGACTATAGGCATGATTATGCTTATGGGAAATATAAAACAAGTATAAATTTATAGTTAATGAGAGACTAGTAAGATTGTCAAATATAAAACTCAGTGTAAAAAATGAACTATATTTCTACATACATGTAATACACACAAAAAAGTTTCAAAGTGACATCTATGATGGTTACTCTTGTCAACTTGATTAGCTTGGGGACCAACTAGCAGATTAGTAAAGAACATTTCTGAAAATTTGAGGGTGATATGGAGGAATTACCTTGGGTAACATATATGGTGCCTGGCCCCTTCTTGCCAGCTCTTGTCCTCTTCTCTGCTTAGGACACCACGAATCAAACAGCTTTGTTACTCCATGACTTTCACCTGACATTCCTGGTCAGAGACAGCAGCCATGGACTGATTCTTTTGAAACTGTGAGCTAAATAATTCTTGCTTTCTTAAGTTGTGGATGTTGGTTATTTTGTCATAACAATGGGACAGCTGAGTAATAGAGTATCATTTTAGATAAAAACATGAGTAACATCAAAAACTTCAAGTACCCACCAATCCAAGAAAATATGCACCAAAATAAAAATGTATAACTTCTGCACTTCAGTGATTCTATAAAATACATATGCTAAAAGCTTTTTAAATGTCAAATTAAATGAGATGTACCTTCTATTTGTTGGAAGGCTCAATATATTTTCATGCAAGTTTTTGTTCCAGGATAACTGTTGATCCCTTTATAAATGTTACTCTTTGTAAATTTCACCCAGTTTCTCCCAGTGGTAATACCATGCATCACAATGTTATAATTTCACAGTCAGAACAGCAATATTGACATCACCTGCTTATCTCATTCAGAAGTCTCTTGTCTTAAAGGTGCTTGCATCTGTGTGTGTACATGTTTATATGTGTGTCTGTTTGTATACTTAATGTAGTTTTAAACCATGGATATTTATGAATCACCATAGCAATGATACATGGCAGTTCCATTCTTACCCTTTGTGCTCACTGCCTTTTTATAATAATAGGCTGAGGATTTAGCTCAGTGGTTCTGGATCCTGCCTCTCAAGTGTAAGGTCATGAGTTTGATTCTTGGTACCAGAAAACAAAAACAAAAACAATAATAACCATTTATTGGCTCTTCTCACTTCTAACCTCTGGCAATCATTAACCTAGTCTACCTCTCTACAATTTTCTCATTTCAAGAATGTCATATTAATGGAATTATACTGTACATAGCCTTTCAGGGTTGATTTTTTACTCATCATAGGTTTTTGAGACTGATCTAAATTGTTGCGTATATTAATAGTTCAATTCTTTTCATTGCTGAAGAATAAGTATTGAAAAGAGTCACTTGAAAACTATGATACCAGATTGTGTCCATAGAGAGACAGATATTTCCTTCTCTCTATATAAGACAGAGTAGAACAGGTCCAGAAATAGTGATGTCACTGACAACTGGGAAAGATTAGAGTGATGGATTTATCCTTGTTAAAAGCATCCAGACTCTTACCATATATTTCATACAACAGTTAGTTAAAATACATCATTGATCTAAAATAGAAAGGCAAACAGTAATGCTTTTGGAAGAAAACAGAAGATTCCTATTTTATATATATCCATATATATCTGTATGGATTCTGACAAGCTAATTAAAAGATGACAAAAAATAAAAAGGACAAAATACTTTTGCAAGCACTTAACCTACAACTGCAGTGAGCTACCTCGATAACTAGAGTCCTCTGGAAATACAGAGTTTTGAGGCTGAAGTCCCAAAGCCCGAACAAGTCTGACACACAGGGACAGCGCAGCAGCCCTGAAAAGGAAAAAGAAGAGAGGGACGTTAGAAAGGGCAGCATGGCTATTAGTGCTGTGGAATCTTACTTTTACACTGTCACAAGTAATAAGCAATTTAAAAAATGAAAGCAAAATCAATTTTCAGATTGGAGCTCTGAGAAAAATGAAACCCTTGAAATGAATACTCATATTTTTGCTATTCTATTGGATTCTACTGTGTTAGTTATAATTCACTAAATGGATTTTATCTAAACTGAAAAAATTAATAGATTATCTTGAAATGAGTTTAAATTTTATTTATATCTAACAGGAAATCATAAGAAGACCTGAGTTGAATTAATAATGGGTGATACAAAACTTCCATAATGATATTAGTCAAGTTAATACAATGGGAATTTGATTCAAGTGATTCCAAAATTGTAAGGTAGATTATGGATATATACATAAAGTTTCCTCCTGGGGATGAAGACACACATAGTTTATCTAATGAGTATCTAGAAGGACAAAAACTAGTCAGGTCTCCAAATAATTTAAAATTAATTTAATCTTTCTTGCTTACCCTAAAATTTACTACTTTAGCATCCTTACTTTTTGCTTAAGGTATGCTATCAAATTATTCAATGTAAGCTGTAACATATTTCAAGCCAAGGTAATGTACTGGACAGCTATGACTTAGGCTATAAGGTGACACTGATTGCCATCTGTTTTTTTTTTTTTTTTTTTTTAGGTTTTTTGAGACAGGGTTTGGCTTTGTGGTTCAGGCTGGCCCTGAGCTCAGCCTCAAACTCACATCACAACAATCCTCCTGCCTCTGCCTCCCGAGTGCTGGGATTACAGGCGTGAGCCACCACGCCTGGCACTGTGGTATGTGGTACTGGTTGCTGCTGGGCATGAGTCTCCACACCCAGTATGGTATGTGGTTACCGGGGAATCGAACCTGGGCCCTTGCGCTTGCAAGACAGGCGCCGGAACCACTGAGCTAACTCCCCGGCCCTGCCATCTGTTAATATTAGTCAGAATCAGGATCCTTAGCCTACTATCCTTGTTACACTGCTCCATGCTAACTTACCTCAGACAGAAATATGCTTCATCAAAAGCATGATTCTCTAATAAAAGAGAAGTGGATTTTTAGTCAATAACATAAAATGCCCACAGAAAGCTCTCACATTCATTTGTGGAAGTAATTATTGAAATATACTGTGTCCATATGAAAGATGTTTCACTTCCATAACATCAGTGATGAATTATATGGACTCGGAAGAGAGCCACTGAAGTAGGGATGACCCACAAAGAAAATTTTTAATGAGCATGCCTTCTTCAAGTCTTATCAAATATTTTTTATCATGGCTGACTTCATGATATCAATATGTTTTAAAATACAAAGTAAATAAAGGAAAGATCAGGTGGATGAGCTTGACTTATGGAATAGTGGTTGGATGAAGACTGGAAGGGCCTTCTTTCCTCTCTGAGGCAGAGTTATGAAAATGGACCCAAACTTCTCCTGCTCTCTTCCTGGGGGAAATGGGTTGCTGAGGTGGCAGTATTTCTGCAGAGTGGTAGAGGCCTCACTTCAGGATTCCTGTCTCCAGTGCTGTGGTTACATATTTGCCAGCACACAGGTAATTGTTACCTTCACCCTCAGCTAGGTTGGATGTTTATATTCAAAATTTTGAAATACTCTCATTCTTTCCACCTTTAAGTTGTAGTACTAATCGAATGATCTAAATAAGAAAGTGCATCAGTTCACCAAGGAATAGCTGCTCATGGGTTTAATTGGAAAAAAAAAAATACATTATGAAATAGCAGTTGCAGGCTGACAAAGAATTAGAAAAATAGTACTTGGAATCTGGTGTGCTGTTCCAAACACCTTTTCCCAAGTGGTGACATCTTAAGTAATTTTAATATAATTTCAAAATAAAGAAATTAGCATTAATACAATATTATTAACTGGACTGTACCTGTCTTCACATTCTCTCTTTTACCTGTGTATATGTACTTGTGTAGGCCTGTGTATGCATGTGCGTGTGTGTGTGTGTGTGTGTGTATGTGGCTTTGTACAATTGGATCTCTGGTTACCTTTTAAGTGTAGTATCTAGACACCCCCAGGGATGCAGAGCATTGCTTAATTAGCTGATGCCTTTAGCACTGTGCACTCAGACAGCCTCCTAATCTCAAATTTAATAAGAATGAAAGAGAAAAAGGAAGGGAGGAAAGAACAAAGGAAAAGAAAGGAAGGAAGATAAATACATACATATATACATACATGGACAGACATATTGTTGTCTAAATTACCTGCGTTTTCTGGGTAGATAGTCCCCAAAGTGCCAGGTAACCATGTCATCTACTGAGGTATGGTATTTTATAAAGAGACCTATAATATCTCTGTGTGGAAAAAATGCATTTATTCTTTCTAAAGAAATAAACATTTAGATAAGGAGGTTGAATATTCAGACCATTTAGTCAATATATAGAATGAAAATGATATTACATTGTTATGATTTAAATGCTTATCTGTCTGGTACTTTTATTATTAAAGATGAATACTGATGGTCTGTTGTTTAAAAATCTTTTTTGTTAATACTATATTTTTAATGTAATATAAATTATACTGGCTTGTCACTATCTAATTCCTCACAAAAACTGCAACATGAATAGGTTTCTAACCAATTTAATGACCTTTTTAGCCAATTACGTTACTGAAGCAACCTTGCTTATATGGGATACTATCTAATTATGAACTATTATGTACCCTGTTGTACGCTGGCACATAAACTACAGTGTCCTTTCTTTCCATCCTATTTACATAGCTACTCACTGTACCTTATTTCTGTCTTTCCTGGATATGAAGGTGATGACTCTTCAAGCACAAGTCTAAAAGAAGATCTTTTGAACTTATTTACCTTTATTATTTTTGCAGAGCAGGAAAGGAAATAGCTGCCAGCAATCTAGCAAGAAGCCAGATTCATTTAGCCTCGGCCTTGTCTTAATCATGCCGTGCTTCCGGTCCTGTGATGGCAGCGGAAGCTGGGCATCAGGCTGGGAAGAGCAGTGGGAAACTGAGTCGGTTTTACAAATTGTCTTTAATTGGACATTTCAGCATATATTCATTATTTAGTTATAAAGCACAAAATTCAGTTGTTCTCAGAACCTGCATTCAAATAATACACTTTGTTTTGAAGATAGAGTTTTATAGGTTACTCCTACCAATATGTCCTTCATTTTATCCCTTGACTGGATTAAAATTATAAACATTTTCTGAAGACTTATTGACTGGTTTTAATCTTATATTACTCAGATATATTAATGAAGCATTTTTCATTACCTTATCTCTTCTCTGTGTGGATTCTAAAGTTCAACACTTGTGATAATTAGGATCATATTATTAATCTGCTTTTCTTTTCATTATATATAATGAGAAAATTATTTTTCATATTCCTCATTGTGCTTCCAAAATTATAAATGAACTCCCATAACTTTTTATCAAAATTAAATGCATCTAGCTTTTGATCTGTTTGAAGCCACTGATATTGATGTTTTTAAAATGTGAAAATTAAATGAAGCAAAGGACTGGTTCGCCAAGAAGTTTTATATTTACATTGCTCATATGTACACTGCTCATACCTGATCTCTTTGAAAAGTGTAAATTATAATTTATATGAAAAAATTGCTGCTTAGTAAGTAGTAAAAACCAGAGTACAGTTACAGAAAGCAGTGCAGCGATAAATTAAACTGTCAAGCTTTTAAGTTGTTTTGTTAAAAGCCTTAAAATCACCGTGATTTTTGGAACTGACAATGTCACTTTAGCACCCACTTTTAAAGACCACTTTGAAGCGTGAGTTATTTGTCAGGTATGATTTATTTAAGACAATAAACTTAGATTACTGAGTTGAACAAATAACTGTTTGGATGCCTGCCAAGCATTTAGAGCGAATGACTGAATGTAATGAGACTGCATCACTCCAAGGGATGAAGAATCAAAAGCCGTGGGATGAAATTAACATTGTTCCAAAGATATATCTCTTCCTGCCCTCCTTTGTGAATATTGAGGAACAGAATGAAAAGCATCATGGGAAGTAGAGTCCGTGCATCCCAGAATAACAGCAGTAAATACACCGTCTATTTGCATAATACATCCCAGCTCATATGTGTATCTCCTGTTCCTTCAGAACTGCACCTCAAAGCACTTATAATTAAAGCCTTGTACATGAGAGAGCTAAGAAGTGATTTTCACAGGTTATGAAGACATCTGAACTTCAAATGAGGCCAAAAAAAAAAAAAATGAGAAAACAAAGATATGAAATCAGCTGTGTCCTATTTGAATCTTTCTTCTGTCACTGATTAGCTTCTGTTTGATATTTAATTTCATGTTTCTAACCTTTGGTTCCCTACTTTAGAGTATTAATATTTGTATTTAATTTCTGGGTCACTGATGGTATTATAAGAGCTCATCTAGGGAGGTAGAGTTACAGATTGGTGGAAGATCACAGATTTTGATAACTAACCTAATATTTCCACTGCTTTGGAAATATTCCTATCAAGGAATTCCTATCAAGTAGGAATCCAGCACTAGGGAAATCCCATCTTATTATCACTGTCTAAAAATAATACATACTTGATAATGTTAGAACGACCATATGTGATGATATGTGGAGCAGGGCAGCAACATTGGCCACTATGGTCAGAACGTTTCTCCCAAAGTCAAAGTGTTGGAAACATTCCCCCAATTTACGATGCAGGATTTGGAAGTAAGCATTTGGGGAAGTCATTTGAACTTCCCTAATGGGATTAGTGGCTTTAAGAGAAGGTTGAGACCAGCACACTTGTGTTCTTTCATTCCCTGCATGCTGTGAAATAACAAGAAGGTCTTTTTACTCAATGCTGACTTTATACATGGTTCAAGTGTTTCCCTCAAAGATTTGTGTGTGGGAGCTTGCTCTCCAGTGTGGTGATAACTAGAAGTGGTTAGAACCATTAAGAACTGGCGTAATCAGGCACTGTGGTTGAGCATGATGCTCTCAGATATATTGTTCTTTTAGTTCTCTGGTTAGTTCTTGTGGAAGTGTGTTTTAAAAAGAGCAATACTGGTTCCTGTCTATGTCTAACTACCTGTCTTCTAATATGACTGCTCTCGTCTTAATGCTTTTGGGATACACCACAGGTCAAACTACTGGGGCTGTTCAACTTTGGACTGTCAGCCTCCACCTGTGAGTTTAAAATTAGCCTCTTTATAAAGCTCTCTATCCTGAATATTTTGTTATTATGATGGGAAATAGACTGATACAACACCATCTTGATCTTGGGTTCCTATCTTCCAGAAATGTGAGGACTTTTCTCTGTAAGTTAGCCAGCCTATGATAATGGATGATTTCAACATCTGTGGAAGAAGGAATGAGGAAAGGGACAGAAGTGGCTTTCTCCGTGAGAAGGATATATAAAAGTTAGGAGATAGATAAAAGAAGGGAGATATATAAAACTTGGGGGAAACATTGCCTTTAGGACACAGATTTGCAGAAAGAATTCGGGTAAAATGTTATTAATGAGTATCATTTTCTACTTCTTCCAGAAAGATATTTTTGTGCACTATGGAAATATTGTGCTCTTTATAAAAATAAGTTAATAAGATAGAATAGAAATATAATTTTGGCTTTGGATTCGTAAACTATAAATTTCTGGAGTTTTAAAAATTTGTTTACTTTTTAGGAGAATGAGATTGTAGAGTATACATTTCTTCTTTTAGCAATTCTGAAGCTAATGCACTTTGACACTTAAATTCCTGACCTCTCTCCCAAATGTTCATGTTAAACAAAATGTTAATTTGTTGGTTTTTAAAAAAAATAATCTGAGCTATTGGTACATTTTGGGAATACATTGTATCACATTCTTCACTGAGAATTTGTATCTGTACAATATATCTTGATTCTTATTTTTTCCCAGTTCCCCACCCTCTCCTTAACCCCCCGTAATTTTTTAGTTTTGAAGACTGTTGAACATTGCAAATATGACTAACATGTTTGTAGTCAGGGTAGAGAATTCAGTGTAAACAAACAATGGACATAATATGTGCAATGTTATATTTTAAAATATGCTTCTGTTATAGCTTTTATTAAAAATAATTGTTCAAATATTTAGTAACAACTTCTTGGGAACATGTAAAATTTAAAATTATTAATTAAAATACTGTTGCCATCAATATAGAAGTTTTTATAAATAGCACTGAGTTGAGCTATGGGAGACTATGAAGATCTGAAGGTCTGTCCACATAAATCAGCATAAGCACAAAACATAGGCTTTAAATCTTCAATAGTATTTCACTATTTTCTATAAGCATGTTGTTAATTGAATATTGGGAATTAAGAAATATACTTGCCACTTACATTTTGATATTTCATCAATAATGTTTTTGTTCACCTACTCTACAGTTTTGGCATCTTGAAGCATTGCTGATCTTGGAGTGATCGCTGCTTCTCAGAGCCCGTCCTCAACCGTCTTCTCATCAGGTGCTCACCCTCCATCTGAGCTGTCAGTCACCTACCTGAGTCATCCAGGGCCAAGCACTGGAGAACCAGGGACAGGGCTTGGCTCCTGGAGCAGCTCAAACTAGCCCACACTAAGCTTCCGACCCTGCCTAACTTTCCTTTTTTGCGAAACTCACTGTGAAAGCCTTTCCACCTGTTCTACTGCTCCCTCTGCCTCCTCGTGCTTCTCCCAGTGGCTCTGCATGGCATCAGATGCCTCATGCCTTTGTAGGTCTCTGAATACATAAAAATATTTTTTGTAACATTTATTTCCATATATTTATGTCTTATCAGACATGATTATAACATTTCCCAGTTTACCTTAAATATCTGCCTTTAATAAGATGCTTTCATATGCTTTTATCTCAACTGTCATCATTCTCTGAGACAGACACAATTGTCCTTACTTGACAGACCAAGCAACTGAAGCTTAGAGATGGCAAAGCCAAGCTGCACTATTCCATACAGAAGATATTCAGACTGGGGGGGTAATTAAATATAATAGTGTTTGGATCTTTTATTAACTCATCCATAAAATGAGAATATCCTCAGTTGCTATGGTTTGAATCGTAAACGTCTTCAAAGGCCCATGTTTTGAAGAGTTGGTCAGCAGCTTGTGGTTCTATCCAGAACTGCTAAAGTCCACGTGGGAGAAGAAGTCTGGTCAGTGAGAGAGTGTCCCTCAGTGGGATACTGGACCATCCCCTTCCTTGAGTTCTTTGGTTTCCAGCTGCAATAAGACCAATGGGCCTCCTCTCCCATACACTCCCACCGAGATTTATGATTTCCTTATTCTCACCACAGACCCATGACAACAGGAGCAAGTGACCATAGACTGAAGCCTCTAAAACCAACATCCCAAACAACCTTTTCTCCGTTGAGATGCTCATATCAAATATTTTGTTAGAGCGATAGAAGTCTAACACAAAGGTATAGATCCAGAAATAATGTCCTCAGAATTCCAAGTTGCCTTAAAATGTCTGGGGCTATTACCTGTGTCAAGATATGTCCCATCTTTTTTTTTTTTTTTTTTTTTTTTTAGGTTTTTTGAGACAGGGTCTCGCTTTGTGGTTCAGGCTGGCCCTGAGTTCAGCCTCAAACTCACATCACAGCAATCCTCCTGCCTCTGCCTCCCGAGTGCTGGGATTACAGGCGTGAGCCACCACACCCGGCACTGTGGTATGTGGTACTGATTGCTGCTGGGCGTGAGTCTCCACACCCAGTATGGTATGTGGTTACTGGGGATCGAACCCTGGTCTTTGCGCTTGCAAGACAGGCTCCAGAACCGCTGAGCTAAATCCCCGGCCCAAGATATGTCCCATCTTAACCAGTTTGTTTATTTCCTCCTTTTTTTTCTCTTGTAGAAAATATCAATTTTTTATATCAATCTATTACTTAAGAGCCTCTAAATATAACATTTCTGTAGCTGGAAGACCAGTTTTCTGTTGAATGACAATCTTTCTAAGAATAAGCAAAATACAAAACTCTTGAATCAACTGAAGATATCAGGGGTAAAAAGTCTGAAATTCTAGAGAGGGTCACAAGGTGTGAATGAGCAGGTGTGAATTAACAAATGCTTCCGGGCATAGGTAAGTATCTGAGAATGTTAAGCTTTGTTCAGGAAATGGCTCCTCTGGAGGGCGGAGACACCATAGCATTTGCTCATCTTCAATGATTAAGAGGAAAAAATCTTAAAGAGTTTCAAACCATATGGTTTTGGTCTGAAGACATTTGCGAAAAGCTGAAACTACATGGTGCAGAAAACTACACTTCAATCTAAAAACAGACAAAATCCAGGTCATAATTTCCTGGGACACAGAAGTTTGCCTTAAGGACTTTCCAGGATTTGAGGATCTTAGGGCACTAAGCCATGAGCACAGTAGAAAGACTGCAAAATGATTCAACATTTTGTAGAAATAACCAACCTTCACTTTGCTTTGTCTCTGATTGAAATAAGATAACTCATCCTCATTGTGGCTAATAATAATCAGTTCAGATGAGGAAAGGATCATAATACCCAGAGCTTTTATAATTGCTTTAATGTTTGTCATCATGCCAGAGTGATGATAGAAAGTAAGACAGGGCCTTGCCACACCTCTATGTTATTTCAAAAATGGGAAAGTTTGTGCTGCTTCCCAATGTACAAAGATGTTTTCTTAACTGTGTGATCTCTCAAGCATCTTCTGTTAACTCTGCACCTCTGCTTTTGTGAGCATGCTCGCCTGCCTCTCCTTTCAGAAATATTCTGTAACTCACCTCCTGCTTCAGTGAGCATGCCCAGCTACCATACTGATCCTAAATAAGGCTCCCATTACTAGTCCAATGCTCGGACTTTGGAGTAGGAGGTCCTCTGGGCCTGTGGGCTTAATGAAATATTTTTCTCCATTTCTTCAAGTGACCTTGAAATTGCAGTAGCTCTGACCCACAGGTGTGACACTGAGTTATGGTTCAGAGCTGTGGCACTTGGCTGTGACACTGAGCTGTAACACTCAGCTATAGCAATTAGCTGCTCTGCTTTGCCACAACAAATAAAAAGTTATGAGGCTTAAAAATGATATGACTATGAGCCTCAGTCTGAGATAAGAAAGAGAAAGAAAAACCCATAAACAATGTAAATAATTGCACAGTTGAGCTAGCTATTAGAATTATCAGACGGTAACTTTAGAATAATACTGGTATGTTCAAGAAAATAAAGGACAAGCTGAATAACTTTATTAGAAACTTGGAATTTATTTGAAATTATCAAATGGTAATTACTGAATTGAAAAATACAATATTCACACTCAAGAACTCAATAAATGGATTTAACAGCAGGAAATATGACTAGTAAACTGACACATGGGTCCAAACAAAAGATTTAAACTGAAGCACAGAGAAAAAATAATACAAGGAAAAATAAAACAAATACTAGTTACCAATGGGACAAAAAATAAAGTTCAAGACGCATGAAATTAAATCAGAGGAGGAGAGAAGAAAGAGACTGGCTGGGGCAATATACATACAGGGAGTGTTCAAGAATTTTTTAAAACTGAATAAAAATTTCAGCTGATCTTTTAAATCTCTGCAAATAAGAAACAAGATTAAAACCCTGCGGCAGTATCTTCAAAGGATTAATGAAAAGTTTGTTATTTTTTGAACAAAATAATACGATTGAAACAATAGAATAGTATTTTTAAATACTATTTAAGAGAAATAATTCTAAGTCTAGAATTCAAAACCTAATAAAATATTCTTCTAAAAAAAAGAAATAAATTTCATATCATTCTTACCTGCATAGCATTTGACTCAGTTTCTCAGCTGAATCTCCAAGAAACTCAGTCTAGATCTATGATATCTCACCAAATTTTACTTTTCATTGTAAATAAATCAGTGTCTACCTCAGCTCTCATAGGTACCGGATTTTCTCTCATTCTATGTATCTTCTTATGATCTTTATCTTGCCTAAAATGCCTTTACCTTTACTCCAATTTTTAAAATCCAACCAATTTTTAAGACAAAGTTCAGGTCATATTTTGATTTTAAAACCTCCACAGAGCTCTATTAAAGCCTGATTTTCTTTAAATCATTAGTTTGGGTGTGGATACAAGCAGTCTTACACTACCACTTAGTAGTTTTATAAACAATACTATTTCATCAAATTTCAGGGACTATGGGTATATTATTTTGTTTGTCTGAAAAGAGAAAAAAATACTACCAAATAAAAGTATTTATTATACAATTCTTTTTTAAATTCAAATCTTTATTGGTACATTATGAATACACATCATCATCACATTCAACATTGAGAGTTTGTGTCAGAATATGACATGACTTGCCTCATTTTTCCCCTTCCCCACCCACCCTGCAACCCTAAACCCCTATATACATAAGCTTTGTTTCCTTTGTTTATTACTATCACATTCTTTTTCCTCTTGTTATTTATCCTACAACCTCTTTCATTTTAAACATTTTCTATTTCACAATATCAGCTATACATACTACAACTCATTTAGAACTTCATTTTCTCATACCAGAGAAAAGATATGATATTTACACATCTGTGACCTATTTATTTCACTTATGAGGATGTCCTCAAGGTATATCCATTTGAGTATGAATGACTCAATCTTATCATTTTTAATGGCAGAGTAATATTCCATTTTATAAAAGACCCACAGCTTCTTTACCCAGTCTCCAGTTGATTTCTGTAGCTGGAAGTTATATTTTCTGTAGTTGTTTCCAAAATTTAGCAATCACAAACTGAGCTGCTATAAACATGGATGCACATATGTTGCTGTGATAGGAATCTTTTAATTCTTTTGTGTATCTACCTAGCAGAGCAATGACTGGGTCAAACGGTCCAATCCTAGATTTTTGAAGAATCTCCACACTGATTTGCATAGAGGTTGTACAAGTATTATACAGTTCTTTAGCAATAGTCATAGCCTCCTTCTGACTTGAAATTTCTCTTTTCTATTCTAAGGACAGTGTCTCTTGCCTTTACTTGAAGTGCTTAGCATGCAATAGAACATATATAAAATATGTATATTTATGGTGTGTGCATGTGTTTGTGTATAAATATAACATATCTTCATTATATTGGAAATTCCCTTTTTGGAACTTTATGAGGACTTTGATTTTTGACAAAATAGGTATATAATTGCCCAAAGAAAATAATAATATTTTCCCCAGACAGTTGTTTCTTCATTTATGTGTGTAAAATTTATTCCTGATTGCAGTTCACTTTTTGGCAAATTATTTCAATGCTGTAAAATTTAGTAATGTTTCATTCTAAGTGTAATTAAACTCATTCCATGTAGCATCCACAATACACATAACAGAAATGATAGAAGTAATGAGGATTAAGTCTTGAGAATGCTGGGCAATGACAACCTCATCTAGAATTCAGTTGGGTCAAGAGTAAGTATTGCTCAGGGAGTTCCTTTAGAAATAGCTCACCAACCAAAAGTATCCCACGTGCTTGCATCGAACAAAGAGTTGGATGAGATAGTATGATAGATATTATAAAATAGAAAGTATTCAAAGGGAAATCGGGGTAAGGGTAGGTACGAGGGGAAAGAAAAATTGTGATGGTAAAAAAAAGCGTGGGGAAGCAAAACTTATGTATATACGGGTGGAGGATTTTAGGGTGGGTAGGGGAATGGGAAAAAATGAGAATTGAGTCATGTAACAGTGGTACAAATTGTCAGTACTGAGTGTGATCATGATATGTATATAAAATGTTACTATTTCACAATTTAAAAAAAAAAGGAATTGGATGAGATATGCCAAAATGGTTTCAAAAGTTTATTTGAAAAGTGTAAGGTAAAATAATGTAGGAGAAACCAGGTCTGTAGAGCTGATTTGGGGACACACAGCTACTGTACAAACTTACAGAGGACAGTGACTTTCTAGATGGCTGCTCTTTTGCATGCCATCAACATCTTGTGGACATTCAGAAGAACTCTACAGATTGGGTCCTTATGCTGCCCTGGGGTCCTGTGGCTGACACTCATTTCCCCAGCCAGCATTGCCACACCCTATCTCCTATGACATATCTCACCTTATAATACTGACACTGAAAAACATTTAATCTTAGAATCACAAAATATTGCCAGCCACTTGAAGTCGATTTGAAGTTCGTAGGTCTGCAGCATTCCTTCCACTTTATTTGGTCCAGTGGCATGAGTTCTAGAATAATACCTTGCACATAAACAGGGCATAAAAAGCTTTTTGAATTAAAGTGATAAAATAAGTAATAATAATGAATTAGAGTGATAAAGATTTTGTTTTATCCATAGGCATGTCATATGAAATATTATTTTTCTTTGAAGGGGTATATAAATATTTAAAGTGTCCATATGTACCAGAAGCTGCAGACAACTTACTCAGACTTAGTCAACTTATTCAGATTTAAGGATGTCTGCCCCACCCTGTGGGAGTTTACACTACAAGGATTACTGCACTAGGATCATTGACCTTTGAATATGAAGGCTTTGGGACTGCCTTGTTTTATGCATGCTAGGCTTTCACATGCTACGATTATGGATGTGAAGGCTTGGTACCAAATAAAGGTATGCCAAGCTCCTGGTATTGGACCATCTGCAGCTGCTGATCAGAGTAGCAAGAGTCCAGCTGGACTCAGCCTTTTTCTCAAGGTTCTATCTTTGTTGTTTGTTAATTCTTTTGCTGTGGGACTCATGGGGAACTGCAGTTTATCACTAGGGTACTGACTGTGCCCTCTTACCCTGTCTCCTACACACATGTATCCAAACACAGCATTGTAGAACACAGCAGATTCAGTTTATCTGGACAAAGTAGGTATATACCTATGTTTTCCTGACCAAAAACAAAAACAAAAACAAAAACTAAACCCCCCCCAAACCCCCCAAAAACCAAAAAACTTTTCTCTCTAAGTGAATGAAAATTAATTTCTAGATATTTTAACCTCAAATTCTAGCATTTAAAAAATTCTGTAGGAAAGCAATTACAGAGGTCTCAGATTATTTTAATCATCATTAACTCTTTTCATATATCTTTGGCTGTTGATGTTTATGTTTAATGACCAGAATCTGTTACATTTATTCTATAAAGAATCATATGCCATGAATAGATGAGGTAAATAATGCTGAAATTCTTATAGCTTATATATCAAAAAAATTCACTAATTGCTTTTAAATATTTGAGGAAATTCATTAATTTAAACATTGTCAAGTGAATTAAAGTATACTCAGAAATTTCTGGGAAATAGGAGAGGGAGAAAAATTTAAAAGACAATTCATACTGAATAAAACTTGTGAAAAATGGGTTATTTAATAAGCAAATTTGTGTTTCATACCTCAGAAGTATTCATTCTATACTAACATGCAATGTTTAATTAAACTGTTTTTATGTATTAACCAAAAGAGCTAATGGATTCCTGCAAATTCAATACAGTTAAAAACTGATATATTGTAATGAAAATGTTTTAGATAGAGATCAGAGCCCACCAGCTTCAGCTGTATGATGACACAGGGCAGTGGATGAACTCATCTCTCTTCTAGTTCATTTGTATGCAAGTTCAGAGTTTTGTAAACATTCCTTGGTAAGTATTTAGAATGGAAGAAGTATTTCCTGAATTAACCCATGATTTGTGATTAAATTAAAGTAAAATTTAACTTTATTCTAGACCTTAAGTCCATCTTACTATGAATTAGGATGCTTCTGTGTGTGTGGATTATATTGATAAATCCACTTCAGACTGTCATCTAAATCAGGCTTTGGCAAATATTCTCTAAATGGATAAACAGTAAATATTGCAACATCTTATCACATAGTCTCCTCTTTTTAAAATTTATTTTTTAAAAACTCTTTAAAATTGTTCAGGCCTCTAACCTGAAAGGATGCAGTGAGCATCGTTGCTGAAAGAACTACTTTTTGCATTAAATAATATTTTATTTCTAGCACTTGTAATACAAATTGTCACTGTGCTTCCAAGGTTTAGAAAGATAGAAAAAAACAGCCTCCCTTAGATTTTTTTTGAACAAAATTTATAGCACTCCCAATTAAAATATTAAGGAAAGCAAACTTTGCTTCAGGAATATTTCATTATTTCCAGAAAACTACAAAGAGAATAAAGAAGATAGTAACTTTTCTTTCTGTCTAAGAGACAAATCAAAGGCATTTGTGAGCTTGTGCACATCTTAGGAAACAAATGAGTTTACATTTTGTTTGATTAGAAAATGCTAATTCTTCAAAGGTGCTTCTGTTAGTCTCATAGGTATACACATTGATTAAGATTTCTTATTAACATACAATCATCTCCAAATGTTTCCACTTAATTGCTTTTTATTTCAGTTAAGTACCAATGTTCTTTATTCTCACACGTAGTTTAATTAGCGTGGAAGGTCACTGAGAGGTGTTAAGGCACAAACTTGCCCAGAGGAAGTAGTTGATGCCTTGCTGACTTCTAATTATAGAGCATCTTAGAACTGCAGAGGAAAAGCGAGCTAAGAGAGGAGGAGCAATAATGAAAGAACTAGAAATGAGCAAGAGATGTCCCCATGCATCTGAAAAAGGAATGTTTTGCTTCTCTCCTCATTGCAAGGTCACAGTTGTATATGGTAGGCAACAAAAGATGATGTACAATAATTTCTAGATTATATAACAATATACATTGTATATCTACTGTGTACAAATGTGGTAGTGAATTTTATAAGAAATATCAGTATTAAGTAAATACTGGTGAGAAAAATATAGAATCAAACATGTGATACTTAGAAATCATATTCATATGTGAAAGATGAAAGCATGTTATTTTTATTTATTCAATTTTATTGCTGGATTTTAATAAAGTGCTGTGAAATTACACTAGCATCTGGCCATTTGGTTACCTCATTCATAATAGTAATGACTCATAGATGTCCTAATGGATTGTTTTCAATAATAAAAATTTATTTCTTATATATTCCTTATGAATGAAATCTGCTTTAAAAATATTAAAATTCAGTAATGAATCAAAGGAGATAATTATTAGTAGTATAGATTTTTTTTCCTATTATTGAGTAAATTGTTACAAAAAAGTGATGTCTTAATGGCACTAAAATGGAACTCAATGTACAAAATTTTTTGCTTATGAATTTTAAAATCACATCTAAGGAATAAATCCTGACATTTTATGTTAGCACACTTCAAGGTGATCTATTCCAGAAGCAACCTGTACCTTCAGGTATTATGAATGATGGAGCTGGCAACTGTCATAAGAGCATACATTCTTCAAAGCATTAGTAGGGAAGTCCTTAGGTTGAGACAAGGCTGAGGCCTTAGATTTTTGCATGAGCAAATTGAAGACCAATGTAAATAATAATATGAAACAATCATAAATAACAAGAAGGCACTTACTAACTGTTCTTCTCCCTAGGAACTTCTCGTTTTAAGTGAATACATTGTCTTAGTTCCATGACCACTTTTAGAAGCTTCTCTTTCACCACAACTCTCTTCTTCCTAGTGGTACCCTGAAGTGACTGCAGTCTGATAACACCTAATTTGTGGATGTCTGTCTACTCAGATAAACTCTTCAAAATTTGAATATAATTCCATGGTTTGAATAGGGTTTGTCTCCTCCAAAGGTTGTGTTGAAATTTGATTCCCAAAAAAATGGTGTTGAGAAGTGATGGGAGCTTCCCAGGGTGTTAACATCGTGGAGTTTGGTCTGATGAAGAGAGTGAGGCCATTTTCTCAAAAGACTTAATCCTCATGAATGGCATTAGATATCACTGGAGTGGATAATTGTAACAGCGAGTCATCGTTGTCTTTCTTTTGCTTCTTCTGTCACTGTGTGACCCCTTCTTCTTTCTGCAGTGTCATGATGGAGCATATAATGCAGCTCTTGCTTGAAAACTGTAGGTGCCAGTACCATGCTCCCAGACTTCCTAACTTCTTGGACTGTGAGCCAAAGTAAAGTTCTTTCTTGTATGAATTATCAGCTCTCAGGACCTGAAGCAAAGGAAAATAACATGCCTAGAAGTAAGACGGGGACTTGGGAACTAAACTCAGTTTATATAATTCCAGAATTTTCACACTAGTAGTTCGACCTCTGTGTGTGTGTGTGTGTGTGTGTGTGTGTGTGTGTTATAAAGTGTGGAGTGATCAATTTGCTTTTTTATAGAATGAGTCATGACACAGCATGAACATTCATTTAACAGTGAGGATACCTTTGGTTAGAAAAGTTAAACTGATATCCATTAACCTTGTGTTGGGGATATTGCTCAGTGGTGGCACCACCTGCCTCGCTAAGACCAAGGTCATGAGTTTGACCCCTGACACTACCAAAAGAAAAAAAAGTTTCCCTCTTATAAATACAACATAAACTCATAAATTTATGAAGAACTAAGTAAGATGTTGTTATGACTGGATCAAAGAGTTGGAGGCTCAATGCTTTTAGAATTATGTCAGAAATGTAGAACTAAAAGTTTTGAATGGGGAGGCAAAGGACGACATTCTACCCAAGGTCCAGTATATAAAAAAGGTCATGCTCTTCTGCTTTGAAGGAGTCAGTGAGAGGACAGAGTACTCCTGTCAATTTGCTTCAGTCACTTACTAAAATAGTTTCAAGAATTTTCCCTCCAGCTGCCTCTGAGGCAGCTCCTGGGGCTCCCTAGTTTTCTGATCTCTCCCTGCTTCCGTAGCACAACACTCTGTAATTTCATGGTATTCCTCTCCGCAGCCAGAATGAAGTTGTCAGAGATGAACACATTTTGCTGACATTTCTCCATTTATTGGATCCTCATGATTCCAGGAGTATCTTTCTGGGTTAAGATCTGGAGATTCCCTTCGATGATTCCCAAGAGACCTTCTTAGGCTGTTAGGATTGAAATATATAGGGACCAGGGATTTAGCTCAGTGGTTCCGGCACCTACCTTGCAAGTGCAAAGGCCTAGGTTTGATCTTCGCTAACCACATGCAATAATGCCAGGTGTGGTGACTCATTCCTATCAGCAATCAGTACCACATACCACAGTCCTGGGTGTGGTGTCTCATACCTATAATCCCAGCACTCGGGAGGCAGAAGCAGGAGGATTCCTGTGAGTTCTGGGCTTGCCTGGGCTACATAGTAGGCTCAGGGCCAGCCTGCACTACAAAATGAGACCTTGTCGGGGCCGGGGAGTTAGCTCAGTGGTTCCAGCACCTGTCTTGCAAGCGCAAGGACCTGGGTTCAGTCCCTGGTAACCACATAACAATACTGGGCGTGGAGACTCACCCCAGCAGCAATCAGTACCACATACCACAGTGCCGGGTGTGGTGGCTCACGCCTGTAATCCCAGCACTTGGGAGGCAGAGGCAGGAGGATTGCTGTGATGTGAGTTTGAGGCTGAGCTCAGGGCCAGCCTGAACCACAAAGTGAGACCCTGTCTCAAAAAACCTAAAAAAAAAAAAAAAGAGAGACCTTGTCTCAAAAAAAAAAAAAATGATTGAAATATGTAGAAATTGTTATGCCTAGTATGAAATATTTCCTTAAGTGGAGTCCTTTAAATCTCAGAAAGTGCTTCCTTCCATCCCAAGGGGCCTCTGACCATAAGGAATCCATTGCACTGTCAGGTAAAGAGTTCAGTCTATGGATAACTCACTAACAGAGTTCATGGTATGGGTACAGGAAGTGGCTGTTCTGGTAAAATTCATTTAATTAGGAAGAAAAATTCATACTGAATGATAATTAATTTGTAGGAAGCTGTGACATTAAGGCTATTTTTGAAGATCTTTCTGTTGATATAATTTAACTGAGCACATATAGTGTTTCTTCCAGTTAAGCAATGACCACTGCTGAGGGTATTTTATAATATGAGAGCTAAAGTTAAAAAATTAATTGACATTTTCATTGACCATTGCAGCTATAGATCATGGATACTCTAAATATCTTCAGGATGGAA
Source organism: Petromus typicus (assembly GCA_004026965.1). Lineage (NCBI taxonomy): Eukaryota > Metazoa > Chordata > Mammalia > Rodentia > Petromuridae > Petromus > Petromus typicus. Next base: position 29,236 of record PVIR01005399.1, read on the forward strand.
TTCCTCTGTGGACTGATTTGGGGTGTTTCAGTGCTTCTGGAGAATGGCAGGGGCTCTGTAGTAAAGTGTAATGACTGTCTATGTCCCTCTTATTCCTGAGTTGGACTTTTGGTTCATCTAAGAACCCTAAGACATAAGACAGAATAATAGGATCAAAGAATATAAGCTTCACTGGCCTCAAAGCAAGATGCTTTTATATTTTCTAGACAAGAAATGATACATTTGTGAAGAGTAGTACAAAGGAATCTGAGATAGTGCAGTAAATTGTAAAAAAGCCAGCAAAGAATTTATATGGGAGACAGTATAAACTTAATGGAAGATAGGGGTTACTTTGGTGGGTTTATTTAAGTCCATCAGATGCAGTCTCTGATGATAAAGTTATTTTTCACTGTGGTAAAAGGAAGCCATCTTTCCTAAACAAATCTTTATGGCTTGCTGCAGGTAGGAAACTTCCAGAGAGATACTTCTTTCTGCAATTACTGTTTTTGAAATGTTTCAGCTTAATATAATCAATATGCCAAGTAGGGCATATTTTTGGATGGCACTTCCTTAACTCCCACATAACTATCTCTTGTGAATCTTTTACAAACTTCCTGAAGTTTACAACTTTCCTTTGATCCATTTCCTTGTCACCAATCAAAACTTCAGGACTTGTTCTCCTCTTAGTCTGTCGTTCTTTAAAGGATTTTCCTGGCCTATTAGAATATTTCAGTGTTGAGTACACTTAATATATGTTTACTGAGCAAGTAACATTGATAATGGATATTTTTATAAGAAGAGAAAAGTCATCTTTGCCAATTCATCATCATGTCAATTCTTTCTTTTTCTTATTTTGTTATTATATTCTTTGCCAGTAAGCCCTGCTATTTCAGAGATTTAGTAAATATTGTATTGGTTTTCATCAAATAGTACACATATTTTTCCAAACTTTAGGAATGCTTATAAGTTATTTTTTATTTACACGATGTAAATTTTTAGTATAGCAACTATTATACTAAAAAACTCAAAAACAATAGAAAAAATGTTACTTAAAAAGAAAGATCATCAAAATCCTAGCAAATAAATGCCATAATAATGATTATTTTAGTCAACATTATTTCATTCATTTTATGCATACACATGCACAAAATTTCTGAAATATAGTATTTAATAACTAGGTTCATATGTAACCAACTTTTTTTGTTGTTTTTGAGATGGGGTCTTGTTCTTAGAGTTCAGGCTGGCCCTGAGCTCAGCATTGAATTCACAGCCATCCTCCTGCCTCTGCCTCTCAGGTGCTGGGATGACAGGCATGAGCCACCATGCCCTGCACAAGGTTCTGATTGCTGGAGGGCATGAGTCTTCTTGGCCAGTATTGTTGTATGTGGTTAATGGGGATGGAACCTGGGTCCTTGTGCTTGCAAGGCAGGCACTGGAACCACTGAGCTAAATACCCAGCCCCTAGCCAACTTTCTTTTATTTTCTTAAATAGGTGTATCATCTCTATAGGCAACTTCTCTGTAAGTTTTTTTAATCATGGATTTATTCTCTCAACTCCTTCTTAGGCTGCACATCTTGGCATTATCTCCTTGAATTAAATTTCAGTATTATAACTACCACATAGGGAGTCCTCTTGACCTTACAAATTTTAAAATTGTTCCTTTTAAGGTGATATTATACCGTGTGCCACTGTCTACCAGCTCGTCCTCCTCCTTGGACTTCATTTACCCACTTGACATTTTTTGGTGTCAGGAAGATGTGGGAACAAATTTTCCACAGTTCCAAATTTTCATTTCCTTGGTTATGTGGGTGTTAGAATATCTTCTAATACATATTCCTGGCATTTGTACAAATTTTCTTTCCATAAGATGTCTGAACACCATCATATGTATCAGCAAAGTATCTTTATTTTTACTTATGATGGTTTAATTTTTATGTAATAAGACATATTATGGCTTTTTTGTTGTGGCTGAAACGTTTCAAAATTATAGTCAAATTTATTAATGTTTTCTGTTTCAAAAATAGAACGATCTTTTGCTAAATTGTTAAAGTGTTATTTACTCCTAGTAAGCTTGTTTTATTATTTTATAACATTTGGATTGATATATGTAGTATTTATTTTGTGTATATAAAAACATTAAAAATCCACTTTTTCACCCAAATGGTAGTTATTTTTTCTCCATGCAGCATCAAAAAAATACAGACAAGTAAACATTCAGGCATTATTTAGACTGAAAAGATCTTAAATTGGTAGATGATGCTGCCATGAATGAATGAGATAAATGTCATTCTGAAGATTGCAGACATAATTTTATGTGTTATAGGGACTCTCACATTATCTTGTATTTATTATGAGGTGTGTATGAGGAGTGAAATAAGTGAAAAGTCAAATTTAAACACTTAATATTAATAAAATTAATAACATACAGTGTATGACATGTTTTCTGCGAAATATAAACACTATTTTTGTAATTAAGGAAAATAATGAGCAATCACAGACAGAAGGATTCAGACTTAAGAAAGAAAACTTTGAGGTTATGTTTCATAAACCATCATACCATTAAACCATGTGAGACAAAAGTTCCAATTTCATTCAAAAATATGAAAGGTGAGGGCCGTTAGAGTGGGTTGGCCTTGTGGGTGGAACTCTAAAGAACTGACATGGTAATAGGCAATAAGTTAACAGAATGCCTCAGACAGTTACAGCTGGGAAGAAGCGGTGGAAGGGCTTCTAACACAACAAACGTGCATTGTGCTGGTGTGTGGAGCTGCTAGATGGCTCCTCCTCAGGGCAGCCTCCTGTGAGGAGGGGGGCCTCAGTCAGCTACTAAGTGCTTGACAGCTCTGCTCGGTGGGTGCAGGAGTCAGCACAGGTAAGTAGGAGTGAGACGTGTATTTCACTCTAAATTTTCAGTTAGTCTCACATTCATTCTCTCCATTGATCTTTCTGTCCATTCCTGCACTCTTTCTTGTCACTTTGCAGGTACACTTTATAATATCACAAGCTTGTTCTGTGCTCTTTTTTTCCAGAATTTTACAAAATATAAATACTTGAATTTTAGAACAGCTTTGTTTCATTTCCTACTCCTTGTATCTATCCTACCATTTGCCACCCATGTCTTGATCATGAATGGGCTGGTAAATCGTGGTAACGGCTCCAAGTCTCAGCAGGATGATACAACCAGTTTATCAGTGACTCACCTCTGTGTGATGTTTGAATTGGTGTGAGTGGGGCTAGAGGAGAGACATCACAGTTCCGAAACTATCTAAAATGCCTGAGGTTCTAGCATGTTAATAGCTCCACGATTAACAACAATCTTTGTCTCCAATGGGGTTTTCCAATGGGACGTTCTATGAAACAGAAATGTTGTTATCCGCAATGTTTGATGCAGTAGCCATTGGCCATGCGGGTTATTAAATGTTTGAAATGTGACTAATGTAATAAGAGAGCCTGACTTCTAAATTTGCAGTAAAATTAATTCTCAGTGTAAACAACCACATGTGACTTATTCACATGTAGGGAATAATGTCTTGTCTGACCATAGGGAAGCTAGTGGTATGATGAGTAGAGGAAATGTATGATGAACATGACTGTCTCTGTCTCCACTCCACAAATAATGTGCACACACTCACACACACACACACACACACACACACACACACTGTCCCACTGAGAATTTCATTGTAATTTTAACAAAATTATATGTTAGTCTTTTAAATTCTGCATCTTCTTATATGAGTACATGGCATTTTTTTTTTTTTTAGGTTTTTTGAGACAAGGTCTCGCTTTGTGGTTCAGGCTGGCCCTGAGCTCAGCCTCAAACTCACATCACAATCCTCCTTCCTCTGCCTCCCGAGTGCTGGGATTACAGGCATGAGCCACCACGCCCGGCACTGTGGTATGTGGTACTGGTTGCTACTGGGTGTGGAGTGGGTGTGGGTCTCCACACCCAGTATTGTTATGTGGTTACCGGGGAATCGAACCCGGGTCCTTGCGCTTGCAAGACAGGCGCCGGAACCACTGAGCTAACTCCCCGGCCCCCTAAACTTCTGTGGTTTTTGACCTGTTTAAGGCAGCTAGAAAATGGGTAGAATTTTAGCTTTGCTGTTTAAATTATTGTAATCTCTATTATCTTAAATAATCATGTAACCTTTTCATGTCTCAGATGTAAAGTTCAGGGAATAATAGTACCCAGTGCTTCCTCTCACTGTTGACTCTGTGTGTATTAGTCACCATTATTCTTCTTATTATCATTCTTTTAATGGTGAGAATAATTACTGTGTTATTTTCATTAATATTATTATTAAGTAACAAGTACTTTATGTAGATAGTATTACTTAATTTACATAATAATCAAATACAGTCAATGCATTTAAAGTGATGACAATGTAGTCAGCACAGTGATTGATCTATGTTAGATAATCAGGATATTTGAACTGTTATTGATATTGCTACCCTCAGCACCAATGTCATCACCATCTAGCCATCACCACACCATCATCATCATCATCGTCATCATCATCACCACCATCGTCATCACCATCAGTTGTGATTACCTCTTCAGCATCTTCTGCCCAACCTCATCATGCAGGAGAAGAAGTGGATGGGATGGTTCCCATCTCTCACTCCAAAGATGGATAATTTTTATCCCATGCCTACAATGGCCTGGTTAATACATGAACTCAGGCAAAACCAATTTAAACACAGATGCTCTTAGTCACTTACCAGGAGTTGTTGACATGTTTGTGATTTATCCTGAGCCAGTTAGAGAGAAAGTCAGAGCTTTGTTTAGGGTTACAGGATAGATGACCTTTTGTGTATGGAAGGAATGGGATGGAGGAATCCAACAAACGCACACAGGACACTTGGTATCCCTGTGCTGGTGTGTTAGTGTTACCGATGATTGTTTGAGAATAGAAGTCAACGAATTCCCCTTTTTTTATTGATTTTTTTTTCATTTTACCTGCTATTAAATAAATCTGATTAGAATAATGTTCATTTTTTCATGCTTTCTTGAATGCACTAATTGAGGTATTCAATGCATTGGGACACTATATATCTGAAACCTTGAATTTGGAGATGCTTATCAAATTCTTACTGTTTGTAGTATTTGATGAATTTTCTGGCTTTTTTTTTTCTATAGTAATCTAATTTGAGAAGAAAATAATGCTTTTCTCCTTTTCTTCAAGATGGTATTAATAATTCCAGACAAATGTGAACTAATATTGGTGATACAGCATAATCATAACAGCAAACAACTTTTCTTTATGTTTATTGCTACTGTATCCTTTTTTTAACCATATCAACTTTAGGAAATATCCCTATTTTCCTATTCTGTAAAATTTGTGGTAGCAAATAGTAGGTCTTGCCAACACGTAATTCTGTCAGAGAAGACTAGTCAGAAAATTACCTTAAAAAAGAAACCACTTGCAACTTCTTTAAAAAATAAACATCATACAACCCCCCCACACCCTATATACATAAACTTCATTTCCTTTTTGTTGTAGGGTGGGTAGGGGAATGGAAAACAGTGAGAATTAAGTTGTGTCATATACTGGTACAAATTTTCAATGTTGAATGCGATGATGATATGTACATATAATGTACCAATAAACATTTGAATTAAAAAATAAACATCGGAATGAATTTAAAAAAATAGAAAGAAGTTGTACTATAGAACTTAAAATATGTAAGAAACAATAAATGTTCATTTGGGGAGAAATTAAAACAAAAATTAATTAATTTTGAGACAAGGTCTTGCTTTGTAGTTCAAACTGGGCTTGAACTCACTTTGTAGCCCAGGCTAGCCTTAAAATCAAGGAAATCCTCCTGCTTCTGCCTCTCAAGTACTAGGATTACAGGTGTGTGCCACCACACCCAGCATTGTGGTATGTGGTACTGGGGATCGAACTAAGGACCTTGCACTTGCCAGGTAGACATCAGAATCACTGAGCTAAATCTCCTGACCAGTTAGGGAGAAATTTAAATAGGCAAAGTAGAGGGTAGGCATTTTTTATCCAGTCTCCAGTTGATGGACACTTGGGTTGTTTCCAAGATGGATAAAAAAGCTGTGGTTCTTCTACAGAATGCAGTATTACTCTGCCATAAAAAATGATAAGTTTGAATCATTTCTACTTAAATGGACAT
>PVIR01005399.1:35462-72457 GCA_004026965.1 Petromus typicus
ATGTAAAATAAGGTGAAAGGGGACAATGTTGAGATTGTAACAAAAAAGTAAGGAAACAAATTTTATATATATGGGGGGGTGGTAGGGTGGGTGGGGCTATGGGAAAAAATGAGAATAAAGTTGTGTCTTATACTGGTACAAATCCCCATTATGGAGTGCAATCATGATGTGTATATTTAATGTACCAATAAAGATAATTAAAAAAAAAAAACCTTAAAAAAAAAAGTAGAGGGTAGGCATAAGAGAATCTGAAATAAAAGCAGGAAGAGAAGAAATAAATACAGGAAGATTTAGGGGAAATTATATTTTATAATAAACAATACAGAAATCATATATATATAATACATATAATATATATATATATATATATTGCTTGTCCAAAAAAGAAAAAAAACACATGAAAAAATAAAATAATTTTCAAAGTATAATAGACAAAACTTGCTTTAATGATGGTGAAATAAATCTTCAAATAAAAATATTTACAATATATGTAATAAATAATGGTAATGATGGTATATAAGAAAATACAAATAAGCACTAGGATATTGAAATTTTATTCAAAGAAAACAAAATTGTGTCATTCTGATTTTGCTGTGTTCCTCTCTTTTTGAAATAGGTGACAATTTCCATAATGGTTGAGTTAGAGTGAGTGCCTGGAGCACTCATGGAGCACTTTGGAGCATAGCCCATCAGTCACTGAGCGGCATTGTTCCCTGACCACACCTTCAGTGGGAGTCTGGGCAGGAAGTCATAGGGTATAGGCTGTGGGCTTCCTGCCTCTTTCCTGTCTTAACTGCCAACTGAGATTGCACCTGGAGGAAACTCCACACTTATGTAGCTTCTGTGTAGCAACAGGCCTCTCCTCTATCCACCCCCCAAATGAGGTACTCTGCCTTGGAATCTGCCAGGAGGTGAATGTGGACCATACAAAGGATTTCCTTTCTCTTGTTCTGCATCCCTGTACCACATGAGGAGATGAGGACGCTCTGTTGTTCTCTTTTTTTGGCTCACTTTCTACTTTAATAAGCCAATGTTCCCTAAAGTTACAGCAAGAAGATGGGGCCATTTAAAAAAATCTGTATGGATAAAGTCTCCCTCATCCCACATTTTCTGCATGTCCCACCTTCTCAAATTGTCCTGACTGGCATAAAAATTTTTTTACAGATCAATACTTACATTGCCATATTTTCCTTGTGCCTTACTCCTTGAGTCTATCAAAATTATAACTTTAAAAATTTCCTCTTGGTTTAACACATAATAAAGATCCTGGATAGAATCCTCCTGGGTTGTTTGCCTTGATACACTTCTGTGGTCCTGTAAAGTGTGCTTTATGTGGTGAGTGGTTGATATTATAATGTTATGTGTTCTCATTTGATTGTGAACAATGTATATAATTTAAACCAGGATATCAGAGTCTACCCAAAGTAGTGTATTAGGCAGATTTTAGTAAGTGAGAACTCTCAGTAAGTTCTTTTTGGAATTGATGAAAGTATCAACAGAAAAAAGTAGCAAGTGCAGGGAATTTCTCAACTGCCAGGGTTGGAAAGTAAAGAGAGGAAAAAATGGGGTCTGTAAAGTTCAAAAGCCAGGAAGCACCAACCCATGGACCTGTGAGCTGCCCAGGATGTTAGTGAAGTGGACCTCTGGGTACGACGGTGTGGGCCAGGGCGGGGAAAACGTGGGGTCTGTACATGGTCCCTGGCTCCTTCTCTAGTTCTGTTCCCCAGATCTGCTTCCTGCTAGCCATGGAATAAGCAAATTCACTCTTCCATGTTCCTCAGCCAGGATGTCTTCTTTGGAGCCAGCCAGTCATGCACGGACACAACTGAAACTGAACAAAATTAAGCCTCTTTGTCTTTAAGTACTGGTGTCACATGGTATATCTCAGGGATAGAAAATGTAGATACATTTAATGAATGCCTCTTACCTGTTACTGGCTAAATATTATTTCATAGATATCAACCCCTTAGACTGAGTGAAAGTCCTTAGCAAGGGAAATAGAATAGATCCGAAGGTAAAGAGACTATGACCTACACAAATGACTGTGCAAACACAAAAGGCTCACCAAAAGTTTAAAGAAGATTAAAAACAAAAATGTGATTATTATTACAGCAACAATCTGAGTTTGCTTACCTCAATTGATCAGTGAGTTTTATACTGTCCAATGTTCCTTTCAGGATAATTCCTTCTGGATATTTTCTACTGAAGCAAGTTATGCACAGTGAAGAAAGCAGGATGAATTTTAGGGCAAACTCTTAATTGCTCCTAGGTTTGCTCCAGTATAGAAACCAGTCTGTGGTGTGGGTTGAGATTTACCAAGCTTTTGGGCTTGTACAATCCTGCATCGAAAAAGCAGGATCTTGGAGCTGACATAACTGACACAGTGAATTCACAGATATACTGGATGGAACACCTCAGCCTACACACTTAGTACTATATTTTTCATAAGCCTTCACTTGCCTATTGTCTGATCGCTCAGAGTTAATTAAAACATTCTTACATATATCATCATGGGAAAAATGACATTGTCATTCCAGACATATTAGCTGAGTTTCTCTATCCTTTAGTACTAAAAAATAGTCTATGGAACACTCATGCAAAGGAATTCCGGACTGCTGTTGATCCTTAAGTTCTGAACCACCTGTGTATTTCTGGTGACAGCCTGCAGAATTCCTCCTGTGCTCACGCTTCTCAAAGAGCGAGTCTTGTGTTAACTGCTTTTTTTTCCCACATGAGGGCATCAGTGCTCTAAGTAATGTTATATTTCACTCCTCCAGGAGTTAAACTCCTGGAGTTTAACTTTAAGAGTCATGGCTTGAAAAAACAAAAATACTCCACAAAGCTCATACATATTGGACCCTATAAAGTTAAGATTTAGTTTATCTTTCTCGATAAGTCATCTGTACTTTCCTTTCATTCATTTGCAATGTCATGGAACCCTCTTCACACGGCGGAGAAGACGCCACCCTGCGACACTGTCACGCCCCATCCTCGTTCACGTTCTCACAGTCCACCTGCATCAATTAGTGTCTGTTATACGAAAATGACTTGCAAAATTTCAGTGAGCGGTGTCACACGTGTTCTTCACAGTGAAAATTAATTCATTTTTAAAACACTCTCTCTGTGTGTGTTCACATTCTGTGGGTTTATTTTCACAGTTCAGGATCCAACCATCACACATTACCTTTGGTTAATTCTAAATTTCACACTTTCAGGTAAAAATAATCCAAAGCCTTGATATAGAAGAAACCAGTACAGACAGTAATCAGGTGTGCTGATGTCGGTCTAGTTCTTGCTATAGGATCTAAAAGTCTTGGGAAACTTACAATCATTTGATTTTTTTTCCAGTAAAGGAAAAGTTAATTCTATGAGTGTCTGTATGACTTCAATGTAATTCTGCTTGTTTTTCATCTCATCTCTGCCTGTCCCATTTTCTAACAGGACATGAGCTCCAACCAAAGAGACAATTCATACAGCACCTTTAATACATGACCAAGGCATCGCCTTCTGTACTGATTTGCTCATTTTGTTCATTCTGCCTGAAACATCACCATTAGCTCCCATATGGACTGGTAGAACTTGGGCTTTGTCTTGAGGTCCGAGATGGATAGGCACGGTGGCTCACACCTGCAACCTCAGCACTTGAGAGGCTGAGGCAGGAAGGTCTTTCTGGGTTAGATAGTGAGTTCAAGGTTCATCTCACACACAAAAAGAAGGGTTTTGGGGTCTCTGCTTCTTATTCAGATTTTATCCTGTCCATCCCCTAGTGTAGTGGTAGTGAACTTCTGGTAAGCATGTTATTTATTTTTCTTGTATGGAAAGCATTGCTAATACATGAGTTGTTTATTTGAAACTAAAGCCTCTGTCTTCAGGTTTAACTGCAGTGTTGGCACGTTCTGATAAATGAGTATGGGGTTGCTTTTGGTCCCTCATCTCTGCAAGGTTCACATCCCTAGATGTAAGTGTGATCACTTTCTTTCTTTCTTTTTTTAATCTGTATTTATTTATTTATTTATTTATTTATTTATTTATTTATTTATTTTTTAGGTTTTTTGAGACAGAGTCTCACTTTTGTGGTTCAGGCTGGCCCTGAGCTCAGCCTCAAACTCACATCACAGCAATCCTCCTGCCTCTGCCTCCCAAGTGCTGGGATTACAGGCGTGAGCCACCACGCCCGGCACTGTGGTATGTGGTGCTGGTTGCTTCTGGGGTGAGTCTCCACACCCAGTATTGTATGTGGTTACCAGGGATCGAACCCGGGTCCTTGCGCTTGCAAGACAGGCGCCGGAACCACTGAGCTAAATATCCGGCCCCGTGATCACTTTCTAACAAGCACACAGTGAGGCACTACTATGAAAAGCTGTGTCTACTGTGCCCTTCGCATTTTAGTTCACAGAAATGGCACTGAACCCACCTCATTGTTCTTTTCAAGAGGATGTACTTTACTTTTCATTTCAAAGGATAGAACATGGAGTCCTCCCTGGTATTTGTGTGAGTTCTTGTTTCTGCCATGAGTTTTTATCCCCCTTTCAGGTATTTTATGAATGATGTGCCTCTGTAATTATTAACATTTGAGCTGAGAGGTACAATTGACAGGTTTTATCGGCACGGAACAGTGCAACACAACTCGCTCAGTCCCTGAACCGCAAGCCTCCTTCCCTCTATTGTCTTCTCTTGACATTTCTATTGTGTGGCTGGGGTGAAGGTGAAGAGAAATCACCAATCTTACTTTATATGAGGAGTCAAGTTCAGTGAAGTTAAGGTGGGTCTTGTGCCAAGTAAGAAGAAAAAGAATAGAACAAAGAATATAATTTCAGGCATCAGAAGGTGCGCTTCTGAGCTTTATCAGTTCTGGAGAAGTTTGAACTTGTGATTTTTGTTTTCTCTGTTTTCTTTTTCCTTCATAATCCAGAAGTTATAGCAACTATTCTCTTACAAGAAGAGAATTAAAATAGCCAATAAGGGCTCCTGCATTCACAGGAGTTCTTTGCTGTACACATAGTTAAGACATCTACTTCTTCTCTACATGTCCTCACAGTTAGGTATCAAGAATTACTTCTGTGTAGCTCGATTATTATACATCCACTGAGTGGCAGGTATCCCAGGTCCTACCCTTTGTGAAGTTTACCTTACCAAGTTCACTCTTAGGAATTCTAAATTTAACCTTTTCCAAAATGTTTCTTTCCAAGGAACTGATGTTATTTATTAAGGTTTCTTACAAAACTCTTTTAAATAGTTTTTTTTTTTTTTTAAGGAAATAGAGCTGATGTATATAGGGACAGCAGGAGAATGAGAAAAAAATGAGAATAAAGATGTGTCAGGTACAGATACAAATCATCAGTGTTGAATGTGATCACAATGTGTGTATACAATGTATTAATAAAGTCAATTAAAGGGCCAGGGAGTTAGCTCAGTGGTTCCGGCGCCTGTCTTGCAAGCACAAGGGCCCGGGTTCGATTCCCCGGTAACCACATAACAATACTGGGTGTGGAGACTCATGCCCAGCAGCAACCAGTACCACATACCATAGTGCTGGGCGTGGTGGCTCACGCCTGTAATCCCAGCACTCGGGAGGCAGAGGCAGGAGGATTGTGATGTGAGTTTGAGGCTGAGCTCAGGGCCAGCCTGAACCACAAAGCGAGACCCTGTCTCAAAAAAACTAAAAAAAAAAAAAAGTCAATTAAAATAAATAGTTCATTTACTTTTGGAAAAATAATATACACACATTGCTATAAAAACAAATAGAATTTAGTGTTATTTTCCTGTTAAAGTACCAAAGTATTGACATGATTGAACTAACCTAATTTTCTTCTCTTTGTAGTATTTAGGGTCTGAGATGGGTTGGTCTGTTTAATACTTTATTCTCAACCACTTTTTTTGTGTGTGTGGCATCAAAGCCTTCCTCAGTTCTATCCCATCCTCATATGTTTTGACTCAATGTGACTGAGTTTTCTAAGATCTTTTCTTCTTTCTGTTTGAAGCACCTTTCAAAAGATTTTGAAAAATACTCAGGTCTATTTAGAAGTAGTCATGCATAAAGATGAACTGCCTTTGTTTTACGGCTGAACAACTTCCCCTCATGGAGTACTTCATAGATAACAAGCCTACCATGGGCTTGTCTCATTTCTCTTTTTCTTCACTTGTTAAAATGTGGGTGAAAGTAGGAGACAATGAAAACAAGTGAAGTGTTATGTGGTCTTCATTATACCCCATCTATGTTTCTTCTTGTGTTCCCAAATGATTTTTTAGATGAGCTAGAGTTTGAGCCTTCAGCAAACACTCAAGTTCTGAACTCCAAGTTTATGGGCAAAAACTTGTCCTTAGTAGAAGACAATAACAAAAGAATTTTGTCTAATTTCAGAATCTTGAGTGCTGGGACAGTGAGGGGAGAAGCATGAACGGTAGCTTGGATGCTACAAGTTGACCCTCTTCAAGGTTCCTGCGATGGAAAGTTGGTGGCAGAGAGGTGCTACGGAACCTGGAGGAAGATAATTAGCTCCTTGGGAGTGTTCACCTCAGGACCTGACTGATTTCATCTCAGAGAGTGAGTTGGTTGTCGCAGGGGTGAGTTAGTTCTAATAACAGCAGATTATACGAAGAGCGACCCTAGACCCTTTCTACTCTCTCACTTGCATGTGAACACCACGTGATCTCACCTGCTTGCACCAGCTCTCTGCTGTGCTTTGATGTGGACAGAAAGCCCTCACCAGACTCTAGCAGATGCTGGTGTCTTGGAATTGGTTCTCAAAAATCGTCAATCAAATAAATCACCCTCTCTCTTTTTTATCGTGTACCCAGTGTCCAATATTTTGTTGTAGAATCTGACAGTGGACGAAGACACTAGGATAGTTTTACATTGTTAAAGCCAAATAACAGAAATTCTACAACAATTCAACGGATAATCTCTTCAGGCTGTCTAACTCAGCATTTGGACTAGTTGCTTAAGAAATGCTATAATATTCAGCTTGTTTTCTCTCTGTTTCGCCATAGTTCCCAGCCCTCGGTAGTAAGGTTTTCTTTTCTGGGTCAGAGCTGATGTGTCCAGGCATCTTCTGCAGTGCGTTCAGCTCACTTCTTCCTGCATCTTGCTGCTCGTTGCTTATGGATTTCATCAGCATGTTGTTTGCTTCTTTTTGAATTTCCCAGAAGCGCCAGTCTTTGTTATATTGTTTTCACCTGATATTCATTGTTTTTCTTTTTTCTTCTTGAACATTTGTTTTTCCTTTTATCTCTGCTCATTCTCTTCAGTTTCTTCCCTTATCGCTCCTCTGGACTAGTTTACCAGGACCACAGTCTTCAGGCCTTTTGTATGGTTGTGTCTGCAGATCTACTGGTCTACAAAACCTGTAAAGCAAGAAAGGTGTAAAAATTTATTGTTATTGATCAAAATCCCTGTCATTAATAGTAATATTATGCATAACTACATCAAGTATGCATGCAGTCTAAAGACTCACAGGGGTCCTAGAAATACCACAATACAGAAAAATGCCAATGTTTTTTACCCATGATAGCCTGAAATTTTAAAGAAAATGTCTAGTTCAGTTCTTCATGGTGACACCAGTGAATTTGTTTCTTAACTTTGGCCAGAATATTCCTGTGTGCTGCATAAAATTTAAGCAATATCTGTTTACTTTGAAAGAGACAGTGAAGGTTCATCTTAGAAGCTGTCTCAGCACCATCTCTGGCCTGGTGTGATGTTTTGCTACAAAGCTGAAGTTAGGCCACCCAAAGCTTTTTTTAAACATATATTTACATACATATAGCTATAATAATCTCCTTATTTCATGACAGCACAGATTTTAAAGAAAGAAAGAACACTGTACCATGAGCCAGACTAACAAACATATACCCTGCTTAGTAGCAATCTGTTTAATGAGGAATACTGTATACTAATAACTTATCAGAAATCTAGTAAAAACAGTCAATTTTGTTAAGGGTCAGGGCCATATTTGGATTTCAGTCAAGGCAGACCAAGATCTGCAACAACAAACTTGAAATCACAATGACATAAATCAACGTAAAAATCTGTGATTCATCCTGTGTATTCATTGTGGATCATAAATGTCTCTGCTCAGTGATTCTTCATTCTTCATAGTCATCCCCTTAAGCCACTGAAGGAAAAAGACCTTTAGCCAGCTCATGAAGCCAGCAATGAAATACTCTGTCCAGAAGGGAACACCCACTACTTCTCTTGACAATTTCACTTGTCCAGTCATCATGTGGATCTGTTCTATACACAAAGTATTAGGAAGTACACTCCTACCAGATGCTCAAAAGGGTGATAAACGAATGTAGTTGGTGACTAGTATGAATAGCTGTGACAAACTAAGCCTAGAGCCTACTTCTGCTCTTGACAGGTTTCCAAACAGGAGGGTGTGAGGAGGTGGGGGAGGAGAAGGTGAAGTGGTAGGGGTGTTGTGATGCATGTATAACACAGAAAAACATGATTGTGGAAATAGAAGGTCTGATGAGAGCACGTAGGGGAGACCTGTCCAAGAGTGAGGGTCAGAGAAGTCTCTAAGGTAGGCAGGAGACTCGAGGTGTATGAGTCAGCCCAGTGGTAACATGTTTTTGTTCAGTTTGCATCATGACCCCACATCGGAGCAGTGAGTAATACTTCTTTTTGAAGACAGTATAGATGGAACCCTCAAACAATGCAGAGCAAGCCCAGAGGAGACTCTAAGTCTATCTTCCTCCAAAGCCCTTGCTTTTAAACACTCAGCCAGAGCTGAAGGAGGGGCTTTTCTTGGGAGACTTTTAGAAAGTACTAGCAGTTATATTTAGTGTTAAAGAGATCAGCTCTGAAATACCTTGGAAGAACATATGTGATGTCAAACAAGGTTAATTTTGTATAATACAAATTATGACACATCTCCAAAATACTAATTGCTGCATGAGACATTACAGCTTTCTTGGGGACATGGGTACATCCAGTGATACTAATTAAATAGTACATTTTTCTAAAAGCAATAAATGAGGCTTAGATTCAAAGGAAGCAATTCTAGTATCCTGCTGTTTACAAACCTAAGTGCATGAGCACAACAGTTTGCTTATATAGTACTGAAACAGTATGCTCCCTAGAATCTCACAACACATGCATAAACCAAACTATTTATTTCTTCATTTGGTTGTGGGTTATTGATGTTTAGAAAAAGAGAATGTTACTGAAAATATTCACACAAAAAGGTTGATTCAACCTTTTTGATTCCATGTGTAGTAATTTATGAGCACAGAAAGCTCTGCACATAATAAGTGCATCATCTCCCAAATAGTACTCAAAGAATACTGGGCTGTGAAAGCTGACCAGAAAATTAAACAAACAAACAAAACAACAATTAAAGCCAGAAGTGTCATATATCTTCCAACTCCTAGGAGGATATCCTCCTACTAACTTCCCAACATTCCTTTTTGGGGACATGAAATAGCAGTCAGTGGAGGAATGGGTCATCTGTAGTTGTTGGGGGTAAAAATAAAACAAAACAATGTCTCTTTAATATTTGAAAAGACCTTTCTCACAAGTTTTCTAGTAGAGCTAGATGCAATTTCATTGCCTAGATATCACTACAACACTTGAACAGATCAGTTCATCTTTTCATTCCCCTTTGCACATCTTCGGAGCCAGACAGCCCAGAAGTGGGGCATCTGCTCAGTGCTTTGAGGCCCAGAGAAGATGCTTGTGTTGCCACTTCAGACATTATAACTGGCAGCCCCCACAGAACTCCCCTGTGTCTCTGCCTAGGTGACCACCTATTGATTTCCTAATTTTTCACCACCAGAAGGCATGGATTTCCTTTTTGCTAATTATATACTTAATTTGAAATCAGAAAAGGGCAACAGGTAATGCATATCATGTGGATTAACCTTCTACAGTTAACCTGCTGAAGTCCCTCTTCATGGTGTATATGAGGAAAGGAAATTAAAGAGGACGTGGAGGGAAGCAGCTGATATCTCCAAAACCAACCAAGAAAAGGCTCAAGTACGCTGCAGACAGGAGCACAGAGCCCTTGTTTCTTCTTTACCCTGAGAATGGACCCTGATGGAGAGTTTAGGCTTTGGGGTTTGGCTCTGTTTCCCGCCCAGTGTCTTAGCATAAAACTCATGGACTCACACAACGGTAGTACTTAGGACACATGATAACTTGGATCTAGAAATTTATTTACAGCTGAATGTTATGTTCTCAGCTGGACAAACACTTTCATAACATGAAGTGGAGTATTCTTATTTGCAGAGGGGAGAGACTAAGGTTATTTCTAAAAGCAGGTATATAATTCTACACAATGATATATAATTTCTGGGTAAAATGTCAGACAGTAACATCAAGCAGGAGGTTGTCTCAACATGTCCACTCAGACATTTTTTTCTTTAAGTTGTATGATTCAGTGAGACTTCGAAGAGTCCTATTGTATTGGGTATCTTGAATATTTTCCTATTTAAAACAAAAGAGAAAAATGCAAACATGATATTTTCCAAGACAGGATTTCTGGAGCATTGTTTGAATTCACTTAAACTTGTGCAAACACAGTCATTTGTATGATCCTCATTTACTACATTTTTAAATCACATTTTTCGGTGTACTTTCTACCTGTGTCATTACTTCAGCATGTTTAAAGCAGAACTAGAACAAATGTTTGAATATGCTTCAAAAGCTTCCCTCCAATTTTCCTTTCAATTTGGCTTTTGTGGTAGTGGATCAAAATCTGGCTAATAAAAGTCACATCAGGCATGTGAGCTTTGAAATTCTGCACAAAATGGAGAAGAGCATAACCAAATGTTGTAAGGTATCAGTCTGAGAACGTTTGAGACAATCCCACTTATTTCTCTTTCTCGCTGCCTCTACCTCTTTTTATAGCCATCCAGACTTACCTGCCTACTCATTAACACCTCGTTAAGCTGGCCACCTGCCAGGTCTTAGGTCACCTAGGGACACATTGGCCATTACTTCTCCTCTTTACTAGGATCTGCTGTTGCTGATCAGATGAGAGTTCACTATCAGTGTGTGCTCTGTGCCTGTCTGCAGGTTTATTTTGACTAGTTTGGGGCCATGAACGCTGTTCTAGAATCCTTCCATGTTTCCTGAAGCCTGGTTGTTTTCAGCTCATTCCGATTCTATTCGGCTACATAACCAGAGATAGAAGTTCCCTGCTGTATTAGTTTTTGATGCCTATCATAACAACTCAACCCTGATTAGTGGTTTTCACAGCACACATTAATTCTCTTGGACTTCCACTGGTCAGATGCCTAAAACAGGTCTCCTAGGGCTGCAGTCAGGGTGTCAGGAGGCTGAGTTCTCTCCATAGGCTCTATCTGGGTAGGGTGTCTCTTCCTTTCCAGCTTTGGGAGCTTGGCTTCTTCCTTGACTTGTGACCCTTACTCCATTTCAAAGCCAACACAGGTCAGTGGAGTCCTTCTCACATGTCATTACATTACACTGACTTTCTTCCTTTTGTCTTCTTTTCCTTTTAAAGTTTTATGATTCCAGGGTGGAGGGACACATGAATAACCCCCGACTGACACTCTAAGATGAGCTCACTAGTAAGCCTTAATTCCAGCTGCAATCTTAAGTTCCCTATGTCACATAAGGCAAAGTATTCACAGATTCTTGACATTATCATGTGAATAGTTTAGGGACCGTTTATTCATCTGCTATCTCTGTTTAGATTTTCTCCAAATTAAAAATGTTATGAATGAAAAGCTGCACTCTGAGGAACACAGCTGATACAAGTGCACTGACCAGAGATCCCACGAAGTGAGGCTACTTGTGTAAATTTTAAAAGGGACTGAGATCAAGAAACAGAACTTCCTTGTCATGCACAGCCTTCCTCATGCTTCATGCAAGTCAGTTCTGGTCTTCCCAAAGAGAACGTACTTTCTTGACTTTTAATATCATAGATTAGTTTCACCATTTTAAAAAGAAATAATTTACATATCCTACAGTTCACCACTTCAATCATTTGGTCCAGTGGTGTTTAATATACTCCAAAAGTTGGGCAAACTTGAATCAAATTAGTTTTAGAATATTTCTATCAACCCCAAACAAACCCTGCATCTCTTAACTTTTTAACCTGCTATGCTGGCCTTATTTGAAAACTTATGTAACCACTAATCTACCTTCTTTCTCATAGATTTACCTATTCTTAACATTTCATGCAAAAAGTCATATAATATGCATTGTACTATTTTCATTTTGCATATTTTCAAGATTCATCCATGCTGTAGCATACATTAGTATTATGTTTCTTTTTGTTGCTGAATAATATTCCATTATATGGATATGTCACATTTCACTCAGAAATATGCCCATGAGTGAACATTTGGGCTCTTTACATATTTTTAAATTTTATAAATAGTGCTGCTAAAAATATTTGCATATTGTTTGTTTTGAGCATGTTTTTCATTTTCGTTGGGTATATTCCTAAGAGTGAAATTGCTGGGTTATATATTTAAATGTTTAAGGAACTACCAAGATATTACAGAGAGTGAAAGACAATGCCAACCATCAGAACCAGTACAAATTCGTCTTACTAGAGAAGCTGACTTCCCTATATGAAGTGCATTGTGTCCTGGATGTTTTCCAAAGAAGAAGATGTTTTCCAAAGCAGAAGAACCACTTTATATTCTTTCAACAGACTATAAGAATTCTGGTATTTTCATATCTTCCTGAAAATTCTTATTGTCTGTTTTTTTTTAACTTATAAAGATCTTAGTGTGTGTGTGATATCTTATTGTGGTATTGGTTTGTATTTCCCCAGAAACTAATGATGTCATATATTGTGCTATGTGCTTATTGGCTACTTATATATCTTCTCAAGAAAATGCTCACATTATACCCAGTTTCTCTAGGTTTCATTTGAATAATAAATTTTAATTTTTTTTACTTTTAGATATAATTAAATTATTTGATATATGCTGCATATTTTTCCATTCCTTGGGCTATTTTTTCTTTTAAAACACAGAAGTATTTAATTTTGATGATGTCTAATTTGTCCATCTGTGATGTATGTGTGCGATTTTTGATAACACATTTAAAAATATTATCTAATATAGTCTTGACTACTTTTTTCATTTAATCTTTCATTGTTCAGTATTTCTAACATTTTTCAAGGGGTAATGATAAAGAGGTAGTACTGGAGTAAGGAGTAATAATAAAGAGCTAGTACTGGAAGCCTTTATTTTTAGGATTATTATTCAACAAATACTCTGTTTCTTCACATTTAATTTTATGGGAATAAATCAATGTGAGACACAGACATCTTATCATGGAAACAGGAAATCATTATACAGCTTACTGAATCCTCTGATCACTGTGCAACTGGCATATAGAAGTGGCAATTTTGTTCAGCATTCTGGAATTTGGTGGAGCTCTCTACACTGAGAGGTTACTGGTGGATGGAGGCCTGAGCATGTGTGTTGGTTGGAAGAGTAATGCTATAGACAAAAATGATGCCTACTGTATGCATGATGTACATACATTCCATGCAACAATGTGAGGTGGGAGCATGTTTTACCTAGAATCACGGTAAGAGAAAGGACTTCAGTGCTTTTTCAGTTTGCTAGATTTCTTAGTATTCTGCTTTGACTGGAAGGTTTTCTGAAAATCTATTCTGAATCATAGAGAAGTAGAGGCTTTTTGATTTAATAGTTTTAAAATTATCCAATATCTATTTACTTAAAGAACAAAAAGAATGAATAATTCTGAGGTAAAGAATAGAAATGAAGCAGTCAGAAAATATAGAAAGACTTTACCACACTTTGACCATTGTGTTTCAGTAGATTTGATTTCTTTTATATTAAAATCAATTTTTATATGTATCTTATAATTTCAAAAAATCATGCTGGAAATGAGTCTATAGTCAACATCACACAGCTAAAGAAGTCCATAATACAAAAAGATTTAATGAACCCTAGCATATCTTACAAATTCAGAGTTCAATTATGGGGATGGTCAGGGGTGTTATTTCTGTTTAAAGGAAGTTATCCTTGAGAACATGGTTGTGAGTGTGAGTTGATATAAAGGATCAGTTCTTTCCTACTTCTGCAAAAACTTTTGCATAGGTCTCCTTCCAGTGAACTTTGGCAAGTGGTATCTGACAGAGTAGCCCCCATGCTTGGGTTTGTTTTTGGATTGCTACAGCTTCAAATAAAATATTTTGTTATCACCTCTGCCATCATTTGGTGTGATATTTTCCATGCATTCAAGTTCCTCTGAGTCAGAGTTTAATGTTCATTTCTTTGAGTGAAACTAGACCCTAGATAGGTTATATCTTCTTTTATTTATAAAGTTGCACAATAACACTATCTTGAGTTTTCTGGAAACCATAAACCATAAACCTATAAACTTCTAACTTAGTTTCAGCAAGAAATAATCTGAACAGGAGAAGGTAGAAGTGGGAAGATGTGTAATCCATTGTTTCTTTTCTCCCAATAGTGTTTCTCCTTCTTTAAGCAGAGGTCAAATTGGAGTGACACTGCCTTCCCACAGGAAGTGTGTCTTTATGTATTATGTTAGGAAATCAAATTAGCTTTTCCCAGTTACTTTTCATCAAAATATACAGATTCTGATTGTTTGAAAACAATTAGATTTCCTCATTTAGCATACTCTTTGCCATGAGTTGCTGGGTATACTGGGGGGGGGTGAAGTTCACTGAGTAGTACATTAAAAGAGTCAAGCAGATTCAAGGTTGCATCTTGGTGATCAGCTGTCTTAGAACAGAGGGACATGCAGATTTTGTATGTAGGCTTTGATAAAGGCCAGTATCATCCCAGTGAATAAATATGGAATAAATAGTCTTGCTTAAGATTTGCATTAAACTAGATTTTTAAAACAATACTTATTTGTTTAATATTTTTAATAGATAAGAAATTGGTGAACTATAGCCTATAGGCCAAATCCAGACCACTTTCTGTTTGTATAAAGTTTTATTAGAATTCATCCCTTCCAGTTGGTTTACATGGTGTACATGGGTGCATCTGCACAACAACACAAGAGTTGAGTAGTTGGGAAAAACCACATGCACATAGCTAGAATATTTACTGTGGAGCTCTTTACTGATTACTCCTCTAGACTACATGATATCTTTTTTCTTTATTCATAAGAAAAGAATGACTAATGGTGTAATCATTACATCATTAATGGTTTGATGGTTCCAAGCAAGGTCTGATTTGTTCAAAGACTCTGAGGCCATTTGATGCTTTCCATTGTTCCTCTTAGAATAATAACCTATAAACTACCTGAGATTCCAGGGATAGTTGTCTGTCAGGACTGTGTCCATTTTAGAGGAAGCATGAGATAAACCAACATAGAGCCAAAAAAGTATAACGACAGTACAGACTCAGACTGACCTCTGTGAGTACTCTGGAAAAATTACTAATGTGTTGCCTCTTCAAATTAATATTCTTTAGCTATATATTCAGTATGTATTTAGCAGAGAGGTTGGGTGATATTTGGTAGAGAATAATAAGATGAATCAGCTAAGGTGCTTAACATATCAAGGATGCTTAACATACTTTGCTGAGTATTACTAATTGTTGATAAACAATATTGTTTTGAATATTTCTGTCCATATTTTTTGAACAAAATTGATACATCATGAAAAATACCCTTCAGATTTCTGATAAAATGAATTGCATACAGCATATTGAGGAGAGAGTGAATAGGTTAAAAACAGAAAAAAGTAGACTCTATTAGTCTGAATTG
Organism: Petromus typicus; assembly: GCA_004026965.1. Lineage (NCBI taxonomy): Eukaryota > Metazoa > Chordata > Mammalia > Rodentia > Petromuridae > Petromus > Petromus typicus. The sequence continues at coordinate 51,157 of PVIR01005399.1, forward strand.
AGGATTTAGGTTCTAAAAGGACCATTACTGATAAGATTGGAGGCCAGATCCACCAAGATACCAAATTTTGGTTGGCAGAGAGAAAACTGTTTGTGCCACTGTGCATCTAGGTAGGTGATAGACTTGGTACAAATTTATTGCTTGCTCCTCTGGTTAAGTTCTCTTTAGGATTTGCTTTATTTTATTTTATTGAAATACAAATAACAGATGGTACTGCCATTCATGTACCTCTCATTTCTGCAGCTTTTCTGAGTCTTTGATGATGTGTAGAAGAGCAACAGAAGTTGCAGAGATGTGACTCAAGAAGGACGCAGTGATTTAGTTGGACACCTAAAGGCACAGAAGGGATATTGCTGTAACACTTATGGTTAGTTAGTCAAAAGAATCTCTCAACCTGCTGCTCATTTTAAACTAATCTACCCATCATCCCTATGAATTCTGGATCCTGTTTGGATGCAGAATATGTACCGTGAGGGAGAGAGCCATGCAGCCCAGTAGTAAAGAGGATGTGATTAGTGCCACTTTAGTTCTGAAGGAGAACTGTGCTGATGATGCTTGGAGTGGGCAAATCTCTGAGTGTCTGGGGGGTTTTGACAAGAAGTGTGTACAGGGAAATCTTTCCCTAGAAACTATGAAATGAGTCTTGAAGGGTGGACAACAGCCACAGGGTTTTGGTGAGAGAAAGAAGCCAGATGTTCAAGGAAACCATCATCCCAGGGCAGCCTTGAAAAATAGAAGGTAGAACGTTCTTCAGTCTTGTTCTGAGAGGGTCTCAGAGGCTTCTCATGGTGGCTTGAAGCAGTGACACTGACCACACATCTGTATCCTGGCTTTCTTTTTTTCCTTTTCTCAGCTTCCTGCTTACTCTGTTTCCCTCTTAGAAAAGTGCTGTATGAAGGTCCAGAGATAGCACTACGCACTTGTAAAACCGCAGTCATTGTGGCTGGAACGCATGTGTCTTTGTCCAGACAAAGGACTGCCACAGTGCTCAGCTAGGGTGGGAGAGAAAATGTCTCAGCTAACATCCTAAGCTGCAGAGGATAGTTCTAAGGCAGCAGGAAACCACGGAGGTTTTAGCTGTGGAATAATATGACAGCATTCCCATTTACCCACTTGGACTCTTGAAATGTCACCCATAATGTCCCCTAAACAACCTTGTTCACCAGCTGCAAGGTTTGCCAGAAAAAGGCTCTAGGTATTTCAAGAAACTTCCCACACATGCGGGTTAGACCTGAATAGATCCAAAATTACCTATAAAATGTGTTTGGAAAATGGATTTTAAAACATTTGCATAATTTTATAATAGTAAAGAAAATATCTGCTCATAACACAAATTTAGGAAATGAAGAAAGCAAAGAAATGAAATCACAATTAGCCCTGGTCCTACTGCTTGCAGGTATGTTGTCACAGTGGAGATGCAATGTTATTGTTTTAATATATATTTTTCCAGTTGCTAATTTATGTATGATTTTTTATGTCACATACTGTATTGAATATTCAAATGTATGTCTTTTCTCACTTAACATTATGCATGCGCACTTCCCAAGGACATTAAATATTTTTGAAGTCTTGGGTTATGATTAACACATAGTAGCCAGTTACATGGATTTGCCATAATTTAATGAATCTCCAATTGTGGGACATTCAGTTCATTTCCATTCATGTGCTATTATAAATAATGGAGCATTATTTCCTTGTGGATTAATCTTTGTCTGAACTTATGACCATTTCCTTAGGAAATGCTTGCTGGAAGCTCACAAGAACAATTTTTAATTCTTTCCTGGGAAAGGGAAGGCCTAAATAACTAAATTAATCAAATGTACTTAGAATTCAATAATATAAACAAGAATTTTTAGAGCATTCTGGACATGTGTTTCTAGATAATTTATAGAAAAATAATATATTTTCATAATATCTATTTTATAAGGCAACCTTTTCACCCTTGTTCAACAATGTGAAGATCTTATTCTTTAAAATATTGATTATTTAAAAAATAAAAATGGATGAAATAGAAATCTATATTGTATTCACAATTCACCCATGAGTCTTAAATAATCTTTCACTTTCCATCTTTAAGATGCTGGGTATCTGATATTAACTAAGAATGATAAGTAAACACCTATCATGGTTAAGATAAAAACTGAAATTTCATAAATTCTGGGAGTTGGTCAGTATCTCATCTACAAGAATCAGTGCAATGTACTGCAATATGGCAGAGTACAATAAAAGCCCTAAAATTCAGAACCACGCACAATGAAAGCTTGTTTTCGCTCTTGTCACGGTCTGGTGAGGAGCATGTAAGGAAGCCCCCTCTCCATTCTCTCAGTGGACATATTGCCCCCACGCCCCCGGCTGTGGACCTGTTTCAGTTCCCACCTATGACAGGTGTGAAGAGTGTCTGCCAGCAGTGTCCCATCTTCAGCTGCACAGTGTATTTCTTCTTTGTTGTCTCCTTGGGGCCCTTGAACTCCACAGCTCTTGGGCAGGCCAAGTCAGAGCTCACTCAACTCCAGGGCTCAGAAGAGCTGGAAGACTACCACCTGCAGGGTGGCCTGTGAATGCTGGCGGGTGATGAGTGCTGAGGGACAGAGGCTAACATTTCCTAACCTTCAGGCAGACACTCCTAGAAGCACTCACCCAGCCTGTCCAGAGACCCAGGAACTATGTCCTCATCTGAATAACTTACTCATCTTTCTGATTGTTTTCTTCACCCACTATCTCTGCATCTCCTCCCACTTGCTGGAATCATAGTCCAAATAAACTGTCTGCACTTAGAGTCTCTTTCTGAGGCTGTGATTTCAGGGTAACTCAACCTAAGAAATTCCTGATGTGAGTTCTGTCTTAGGGCTTTTCCATCTTCTAAGCCAAGAGCAAATGCAAAGTGCGGAGGACACCATGGAAAGGGTCGGTGGGTCGGAAGTGCAGGCAGCAGTGCTACGTGTTTCTGAACCCAGTCTGGATGTTGCCACACAGAAAGTCAGTGCATGACAGATAAGTGTCAGGGACAAGAAAGCGAGCTTTTCAGGGGACACTAACAACTCGGAAGGAAGCCCACATTCTAGTGTCTCAAGTATCACTTTCCAAGTCTTTGAGAGAATAGGTGAAATTTATATTAGGGCCAGAGTAGGAGTTATATGCAGAAATCCTGGGAGCTCGAGTCGGACTGTCTGGTGTTTTGGTGCTGACTGAAGGTGGTGGACTCTTTATGATGATATTTTCTTATCTGTTTTTCCTTTATTGAGTTTATTGGTACACTTTAGAAATACGTTATGATCACACTCCTAGTTGAGAATTTGTACCTGTACATGATGTATCTTGATTATTACTTTTTCCCATTTCCTTTCCTTGCCTTCAGCAGCCTCCACTGTCCTGTGTACATAAGCTTTGTTTGCATTTTTTAGTTTTACCATCAAGTTTTTTCTTTTCTTTCTTTGCTTTTCCCTGCTCCCCTTTCCTTTTTCCCTTGAGCACTTTCTTCCTATTTCACAATGCCTAGCATACATCTGTATTTTCTTATATTGATAGCAGAACATTCCAGTTTCAGTTTAGTTTTGTGATCAGCACTTGGTTCTGCAGTGAGGTCAGAAAAAGAAGCAAGATCCCAAGGATGTGGAGTAGAAGCCACAGCATGAGAGTAGAGAGGCCAGGAATGGAGCAGGATGAAGTGCTGATGGCACCAGTCAGAGGACAGATTTCAATGCTATGGGAAGCTAACAATTTGGATCTAGCTGCTTGTCTTAGTTACCCCTCTCATTGCTGGGGAAATATACATGTCCAGTTTTTTGTATTATGGTCATTAGATGTATGATGTAAATTCTCCCACAAAATACTGACACCCAAAGGTAAGCGAGGAAGGATTTATTTGGTTCATAGTTAGTAGGGGTTTCAGCTCATCATTGGCTATTTCCAAGGCAGGGTAGTATATGGAGGATAATCATTGTCTAGGAGAAACAGTTCTGAGAAGGTAGCAAAGCAAGCAAGAGGTGGTCCCTATCCCTTCCAGCTGATCCAGCTATTAGGGTGAGTTCCACTCACACTCTTAGTCCTAGTGCCATTGATCCTACCGTTACAGTATGAATCAATCCCAGTGTCATACACCACCTCTGTAAAAGTCCACCTATCACTGCATGATGCTTTTCAAGGACATCTAGGCACAAGGCAGAGCACCATGCTCTCACAGAGAATGGGAAATATGCAGCCCCACACTTACAATTCTTCTTGTTCTTCATGGCAAGCCAGAGATTTAAGTGGGGAGGACCCAACATTCTTCTTGCACTTACTCTGTGCATATGCACAAATCAATTACATTCTCAATGCTATCCCATGTGAAAAGAACTGTGATATTGACCTTACATTCTAATTCTTAGTCTTTATTATACAAAATTATCTAGAGATATAGTATTCACTCAGTAAATATGAATGTCTCTTCTGGAATGCTTCGAGATGGCCACTAAGAGAAGAAATCAAAACCATTGTCCCTTAGCTAATTCTCCTTTCTCTGTTGAGTTGGATATCTAAACTGAGGGAAGAACTAAATGAAGAAAGGAAATCTGAAGAGAATTTAGAGAAGAAAAGAGAACTGCTAAGAAATTCTGGGGAAAAATGAATGTCCAATTCTTTGTATTATAGTCATTGGATATATGATATAAATTCTCCATCATCATTGGTATGTTGTCAGTTTTGGAATATTACACATGGCTGAACCTAATCAAAGAGTTCCTTTAAATAGTCTAAACAAAGGCTACTCTAATGGCCTGTCCCATATTAGATACCCTCTGTTTCTCTGGAGATTTCTTTGCATTTTTGAGTTTGAAAAATCTAGAGAAATGACTGAATATGATTTATTTCCTTTAACTTAATAATCTCATAATTTGTGAGTCCAGTAGAATCTCACCAAATACCTGACATCACTTTTCAGCAAGGAACTTATATGGCGTCATGTAACATGCTATGTAAGAATAGGGGATTTGAACACAGCTAAACCTGGATTTCTATGCTAGTCCTGGCATTTCCTGAGTGACATTAGACAGATCTAGTGGCTTCTGTAGCTTCAAAATCCTCATTTCTAAAGCAAGGACAGACTGTAAGGGTGTGGGCTTGCTTGCAATGGTCCTTTTAAAAAGTGGAACAGGACATGGGGCCAGGGCCTGCAGCCATGGGAAACCCAGGCATAAAAACTGACTCCAGAAGAAAACCTAACAGACCAAGAGCAATGGGAGAAATTGAGAAAGTTACCAGAATTCTGTCATTTTCTACAATGCAAAGCTCAGCTAGTGTTACAGGTTTGAAGAAAACCTTCACGAACAAAAGAGAATGGAAGTAGCATGATAGATTCAGAAGCTCATGATAAGAGGCCTCTAATCTTAACATCTTCAAATATGACAGCACCACACATCAGCAATGTTGGTGAAGTGAAGCATTGTCTGTGGGGCAGCTTTTACCAAATAGTGAGAACATTTCCGGTTCATAAGGTCCACTTTCTTGGGATTCAGCTTCTTGGAATCAAAACCCAGCATGCAGTACTTCAATAGAGGAGGGATAGGTCTAGTGAAGTCCCCGGAATCAACTGAATAAACCTGAGAAAAATGCAGTTTGACGTAGCTCAAATTGGCCCCAATACAAGTTAGTGTCCTTGAGTCTGGGCCACAGTAAACTAAGGGCAAAACTATTTTCCTTGAGCATCAGCAAAAACAGAATAAAAAGTTTTAGTAGGTTAAAAAAACCCCGCAAGGACAGGGAAACTTACTTTGCAAGGAATAAGATATAGATTAAGTAAATAAACATGTACCGTGTACTTGAAATAGATTTTGGTAAATAGTAACTGACAGCTTATTAACAACAAAAGATACTAAGTATAACACTTCATCAAATCTTATTATCATACATTAATATGACTTTAAGACATGGACAAATTCAGTTCTTACTCCTCAGGATACCTATGTTTGTTCTATCACACAGACACATGGCAAAGCAACTCTGAGTGAATTCTCTTTGCATGGTAAAATATAAAATCTACCAATAAAGAATTCAATAAGAAAAACTATTCTGGAAACAGGAGTCTGAAAAGCACATTCATTCACTATAAACATGAGACAGTGGATGTTATGCAGCCCCACTTTGTGCATATAAATGCTGTCATGGTCAATATACTGAAGGGGGGAAGGAGAAAGCCAGTGCCAAACAGGAAACACTTTTAAAAATGGACTATGATTCATTATTTGGTCATCAGAGTGATTCAGTTCAGTGGCTTGTGGCAAGGAAAAGTGCTAAAGTGTTAGATATAGTATTAATGAACACTTGTTAATTCTCTATTGCTTACTCTGTCCCTTGTGTCTTCAACGTATATTGCACTCATTTAGTGCTGACAGGTAAAAGTTCTCTTGGAGGGATTTTGAAAACAAATATAAAATATTGGAGGAGCTAGGGCTTATTCTTAGCTCCTCCTATTTATTAATTGAGTGGATCTAGTATATGTGGTAAAGAAGTAATACTGTCTGATGTTCACCAGAGGAAGCTTTTGTCGCAACTTCATACTTATTCATCATAGCATTCTGTGTGGTCTCCAGGGATTGAACCCAGGCCATTGCACTTGCAAGACTGGTGCAGGAACCACCGAGCTAAATTCCCAGCCTGAATCTTTTATATCTTTGTCTGTACTTAAGTTCCCAAATGAAAATGGGTATTGATGGCAACTAATGTAAGTGACTGTATACTTTCTGGGTACTCACATTTTCACATTTCTGTATACTGTTCCACAGTAGACACATGCATTTCATTTAAATATCACCACTCTACAGGAGTCTTAGAAGGCAAGAAGAATGATTGCTACCTACAGACTCAAAAGTCAGTTGCAGAGATCAATGTGTCTAGGTCAACTTGACTTGTAAATAAACACATGAAGTTCTGAAATAAAGTTTTTCTAGTCTGAAGACTATCCTCCTTTTTACACAATCCTTTTGTTAGCAAAATCTATGTGCCAGCACTCTTGTTTTGGTTAAATAATGATAGGGGAAGCTGTAATGCCAATTTATGGGACAGAACTACCAAAAATGCCAACAGATGGAGAGAACCACCCTTATTAAAGGACAAATAAGGAAAAGGGACCCTTTTTACCAGATAACCTGAATGGATCCCACCCTGTTCCAGCTAGACTTGTTACAGTATTCCAACCATCAATCACTCAGCCAGATATACTTGTACAACCATAAAGATAATGTCACTGGTAGAACAGAGGAAGAAAGGCTGTGGTAACTGCCCTCCAATGAGTTACCGAAAACTCCTCCACTGTCCATATGCTTATGACATTCTCCCACTGAAAATTAGTGTATTTCTCCCTGTAAATGTGGGCTGATCTATTTTAATCAATAGAATTATAGTCTAGTATGTTTAATTGTGGATCTTAAGTGATATCTCAGCTGATTTCCTCTTTTCTGAGTTGCTATTTCCCGCAATCAGTGGAGATAGTAGAATGTGTCGAAGCACAAACAATGCAGTGACCCGGGCTGCAGCCCTCACTGAACTACCAGACAGAAGCCACTGTTGGCAGCCTCTATAGTTTGATACCAAATGCAATAGGAGGAATGACAAATCAACCTCCAGGTCATAATTTCTAATAAATTATTAATTAAGAAATAAATTTTGTGTTCGTTTGTTGCGAAACAAATGACTAAATGGAAGTTACATGGATGAATGGGGTTATGATGTGTATGTTAAGAGGCAGTGATTTCAGAGCTGTTAGCCGCATGCTTTTAGTTCTCAAAAACACTGTCGTAAAGTACTCCACAGGCATGCTCCCCATTTTTGTTCACAGTTCAAGATATTGACTAAAACAGGACAAGAATGGAAGGGGACATGAATTGGGCAGCCATAGTGCTATAGTTTTCTGTCAGGTGTGGAGTCCTGTCATTCTTAATTTTCAAAATGTCTGTTTTTACTTCTGAATAGAAGGAAATTTAGAGCTCAGTCAGCTACAGTAAGGAGGAGATTTCGAGTGTCCTAGGATAATAAATGGTGACCCCCAAGAAAGATGTATTTACTTTCTAATGCTCAGGATTTCTGAATGGTACATTATTTAGAAAAAGGATCTTTGTAAAGATAGTTTATTTAAAATCCTGAGATGAGATTATCATGGATTATCTCAGTGGGCCCTAAATCTAGTGATAAGGGAAAATCCTTATCAGAAACAGAAAAAGAAGAGGCAGCACGATCAACATGGCAGAGACTGGAGGGATAGGGTCCAATTTTAAAAAAATACTTGGAGCCACCAGAAGCTAAATGAAATAAAGAATGGATTCTCTCCAAAGACTCCTAGAAGAAGCCTGACCATGCCAGGTTTTTGAACTTCTACCTTTCATGAGAGAAATTAATTAATTTCTAGCTACTAGGACTATGAAAGAACAAATTTATATTGTTTTAAGCCATGAGATTTGTGATAATCCATTATAATAACTTCTGGAAACCTATGCAAGTTTTAGTGCTAAGAATGAAATACTGTTGAAACAAATACTTTAAAATGTAGAAGTAGCTTTGAAATTGTGTAGTGACAGAGCATGGAAAATTTTGTGAGATGTGATAGAAAACACTTAGTTGCTTCAGATAGACTGTCAGTAGACATAGAGATATAAAAGACTGACAGTAGGGGTTCAAAGAGAAAAGGGGAACATGTTATTGGAAATGAGATGAAAAGCAAACTTTGTTACATAGTAGCAGAAAGTACAGATGAATTTTGCTGTATTGTCTTTGGAATATAGAATATTTTAGCAATTAGCTTGAGTACTTCACTAAGGAAGTTCCTAGGCAGTGTCTATGAAATAGTCTGATGCTTAATTCTTATAATAAAATAGAATTGGGAAAAAATTAAGGCAAGAATTACGCAAGAGGCAGCCAGCACTTGAAAACTTGGGAACTTCTCAGCATCTTCTTAATTGCAAAAGATGCAGCAAAAGTATTTTTTGCCTCTACTATCTCTCAGAGACTATCACCAGTCTCTGAAAAAGCCTCTGCTTTCTTACTGAAGGGGTAGGGATTCTATGAAGGAGAATCCACTTGTACAACCAAGGCCTTTCTAAGCCAACTACAAGACAACAGACACCTAAATCTGTAGGCAAGCTCAGTTAATCCAACTTTCAGGCAATTAAATTCATGAGCAAGGCCAGCTGATATATGTATTTTGAAGTAATAAAATAATCTTTCTATTTAAAGGCTCTTAGTTATAGGATGGTTTGTTAAGCAGCAATTGCTAACTGATACATGATATCGGCCACACACAAGATGACTTTTTATACAGGTTGTTGAGGAAAAACTTTAACTTCTTTGTGATAAAAAGAAGGTGTCTAGGAAACAGTAATGTCATGGCTCCAAATTAGGGTTAGTTTTCTGAGGGAATTGACTGTGGTCTTCTGATTCTAAGAGAGGATCAGGTTAACAAGATGGAAGAGGACAGGAGAAAAGGCACTCTGATTACAAGTTTCAGCCTGAGCAAAGCTTCATGCTCTGCTTGCGCTCAGTATATTTGTAATAGATAAGCATGTGTCCACATCCACTTCAGTGCTTGGCATCATTAGCAGCTTTGAAGTAACATCCAAGGTGCCTACTATGGCAGCTGCCTGCCATCCCCTGGTCCCTTTCCCCTTCTTTCAACCTATGAGAACACTGCTGATGAGCTGTAAGTCATTTTGCAGAGGAAATTGGATGTGCAAATCCTGAGATCAGACATTAAATGTTTTAATCCACTGGCCCTCCATGTTGACACCTTCATTCTGAACTCCTAACAGCCTGAGCTCACTCAATGGCCCTGAACAGCTCCACCTTCTTCGTTCGGTTCCCAACTCCCTCTCCTCTTCGCTTGAATCACCACCAGAAAGTGACACAGTCTTCCAGATGGGGTAACACAGGCTTCTTTTACTTGCAGTGATAATAATGTTTTCTCAGTTTTATTACAGTCTCTTGAGAGTGGGACTGATTTGCATATTCCCTAACACTTAATTAACGATGTCACCTTCCCAGTGCCTTGAAAACAGTTTGCATTTTTTTTCTTCTTCTCTGGGCAGACCTCCAACAGTTACCTCCCACATTTTCTGCTGCAGTCCTTTTTATTACTTTAATGACAAATAATTGGACAGATTCTGAGTAATGAGGGTGAGAGCCAAACGACTGTTGCATGGGAGATGGCTGCGTGTTACAAGACACTTTTAGTGGTCTCTAAATCAGACAGACAAGTAGAGTAATGATCATCTTGCTGTAATGAGACACAATTAAGAATCACTGCGGCAAATGACAGAGCAGTTCATTGAACAGTCACCTCCTTCTTCACGTTCTCTCTCCCTCTTTTTTTCAAAGAGGATCGAAGCTTAATTATAGCATCGCCATTTTCAAAGCTATCCCTAAGATTGTATCAGCACGTCTCACACAAGGCTTATTACTTACACACGAAAACTAGCTCTATTGTGAAATTTAGGGTGTCAGATATTCATCTAAAATAATTAGGAAATATTCTTATTGTTATAGGAAATTCTATAGATTCTCCACTTATACTTGATTCTTGAAGTTACATGTAGAGTCTTTGGCATATTTCTGAGGAATACTCTTTGGTCTGGTCTCTTATGTGTCAGCATGTTGGAGCTGCTGTGATAAATTGTCTCTATCCAGCCCACGTTTATGATTCAATGATTTGGGCTTAGGCCCAGTTCACATCTGTAAATGTTTCCAAGGGATGCTGCATGCTGGTGTAGGCACCACACTCTGACAGGCCCTGCACTGGTCTTTCCTATGAATGGGAATCAAAAACAAAACTCCAAACCACCAAACCAGAAAGCTCAAAGGTCAGCGACATTGCTGTTTATTTGAAAAGAACAGATCCAGAACCAAGCAGGAAACAGTGCTCCCTTTAGCAAACTACCTGGTGACCCCTCTCTACTACACATGGTGCTATGCTTTTCCAGCCAGTTCTCAAACAAGGTCGGTTAATTCTCATATGTGCACGTGATACACCACTGCCACTGCAAATGATAAATTCTTCCTGGTTTTATTTTACAAATCTTTGTCTTCTCCGTTCAGATAAGCCAAATGCCCCTTGGATTTTTTTTCTTATTCCCCATTTAATTTAGCCATTTCCAGAGCTACCTATTTCTTCCAGAATTGTATGCACAGTGATTAATACAATCTTAATTATAAAGATGCTTATATGATAATAAAATCTTGCATTTTTGTTCAAGTCATGGAGATTTTTTGGCATAGATATCTCTACTTTATTATAAAGGGATGTTAAATGATAGGTAGACAGATGCAGTGCCATTACATTTAATTCCAATCCTTTTGTGAGTGTTTTTTTTTTTTTTTTTTTGCACCAGAGATCAAACTCAGAACTTGCACTTGTGAGGCAGACATTGCACCACTGAGCTATATCCCATCTCCCTTCTGTGATTCTTTTTGGACCTACATGACTTTTTGTTGAATAAGATCAAATGAAATTGAATAATAATTTCTCATTTTTATCCTTTGGAAGAACATAGGACCACAAATAAATACCAACAACATTATCTGAACCTTCTAATAATGCAAATAGCATCTTGCTTCTCTAGGTATATTTCACATAGATTTAAAACTAACATAAGATTTTGAAAGTATAAACATGGGCAGTAATTGCGAACATGTCAATGGAAGCACCATTATAAGTGAACAAGAGTAATATTTTTTTCCTCTGTTGATGGACTACACTAAACCTACAAATTTCTTTAGCATTGTGAATATGCTGCCTAAAGAAGGCTTAGTGAACTGAAGTTGTAGAGTAATCCAAATGAAGTTATGCTGATGAGTATTCATAAGATTCAGATTCCCACCATTAAACATCTGCAGAACTCTGTGGCTGTGCCATCTGAAGGAACATACAAGACCCTGGAATGCTCTCACAGCTTACCCTACTCAGGGGAAGTTGAGTGAAGCTATAGTATCAAAACTAGTAAGCAAATCAAAGCCAAAGGGTTATCTGTTGCTCATGAGAACTCAGTTGTGGGTCCAGGGCAGTTCTTCCATGGAGGAGTATGGTTAACAGGCTGCTTGGATCTTTGGCTTCTCCATCTTAGCTGAGGTTCCCTCATCACCCTGGTAGGGAAAGAGTGTGCAGATCTGTGCTACCATGAAAGAAGCTTTTGACCAGCAGTGTCGGACATCATTCTGCCAACAGCCTTTGGGCTGTAGGGCAGGATGACTCATAAGTACATGATGGTAAGAAAGTGTAATTGTCTGATCTGTCCAAAACCCCCAGAAATTTCTGTAGCAGTGATTCAGACAGAACTACCTTTTTTCACTAACTAAGCTACCTGGACTCCATCATCATGTTTGAAATTGCATGGTGTAGAATTTTATTTACTATTCTGGTTAATTATTTCTAGTCCATAGTTTTATCACTGAAACAGAAACTGAAGTTTGTTCATGCTAAATACTTTGGCTTGTAAATTACTGGTACATGAATTATCTCAGGCAATATCACTTTGTAATCTTGGGCATAGAAAAGTATCATTGTTACTTTCAGAAAACAAAATCTGGTTTATTTAGTTTAAAAACTTCCTCGAATTTTCCTACCTACATAAGCACAGATCTTATGTACTGTATGATATTACTATCTTTTTTCTCTTAATTGAAATCTTTAAAGGTACACTACATATACACATCATGATTTCACTCAATAATGAGAATTTGTACCGGTATAAAAAACAACTTAAAGCTCATATTTCTACCCTACCACCTGCTACCCCCTATATACATAAGCTTTATTTTTTGTTATAATCTCATTATTTTTCCCCTCATTATTGACCCTTCATCCCATTTTGCTTTGAGTATTTTCTATTTCACAATATATAGCATACATTCTAGAACTCATTTACATCTTCATTTTCTCATACCAGAGAAAAGACTCGATTTTTACACATCTGTGACCTATTTATTTCACTTATGAGGATGTCCTCAAGGTATGTCTATTTGAGTATAAATGATTCAATTTTATCATTTTTAATGGCAGAGTAACACTCCATTCTGTGGAGGAACCACAACTTTTTTATCCAGTCTCCTGTTGATGGACATTTTGGGACCTGCTATAAACATGGGTGCAATATGTTTCTGTGATATGAATCACTTAATTCTTTTGTATATACATCTAGCAGAGGAATAGCAGGGTCAAATGATATCTCCAATCATAGTTTTTTGAAGAATCTCCAAAATGATCTCTACAGGGATTGTACGAGTCTATACTCCCACCAACAGTGGAGAAGTGTTCCTTCTTCTCTGCAGCCTTGACAACTTTTATTGCTGGCTAATTCTGACATGGCAGCCATTCTTTGTGGAGTGAGATGAAATCTCAGTGTTGTTTTCACCTGCATCACTCAAATGACTAGTGCTGATGAACATTTCTTCATATGCTTCTTAGCTGCTTTTAAAGGATCTGTTCATTTCAGATACTCATTTTTGAATTGTGCCTTTAAATGAAGTCCTTTGTGATTATTTCCTCAAATAAAGTCAAAATGACTTAGGCATGGAGTATTCTCTTTTTACAAATGTCTTAGAGTTTCTGATTCAATCTCAGGTGTTTTTTGAGGTTTGGGGTTGTCTTGTCATATAAGGTTATTGAACTCATTAGTTGATAATTTCCTTAAAAGTTTAAAATTCATTCTGATTTTATTCCATTTTATTTGATCTTATATGTCCTTTTAAAACCAAAGATTGTTTCCATTAAATTAATATTAGCAAATTCCCATAATCATAGGATCTTGGCTGATGTAATTCTGATGCATGCCATTTGTACTTTTTTACGAGGAAATTAAGATCTGTCAACTTTTATGGTGCCATTTTATGTAGTTTCTCCTACCCCATAACTTTAGTGCTTCTTACATTAGTAATAGAGAAACTAACTCCTTAAAATTAAATCACAGAGACCTTTTGGGACCATACTGCAACTTATCTAGACCAGTCATCCTCCCCGAGGGTTGGGGCTGAGTATACAGCAGTATTTTTAAAAATATATTTATTGGTACATTATGAATACACATAATCGCATTCAACATTGAGAGTTTGTGCCAGAATATGACATGACTTGATTCTCATTTTTCCCCTTTTCCCCACCCTCCTACCAACCCCCACCCCTATATACATAATCTTTGTTTCCTTTTTTCTTTATTACTATTACATTCTTTTCCCCCTTGTTATTTACCCTTACATGCTCTTCCCTTTTAAATATTTTCTATTTCACAATATCAGCTATACATACTACAACTCATTTATTTCACTTATGAGAATGTCCTCAAGGTACATCCATTTGAGTATGAATTACTCAGTCTTATCAGTTTTAATGGCAGAGTAATAATCCACTTTATGAAAGAACCACATCTTCTTTATCCAGTCTCCAGTTGATGGACATTTTGGTTGTTTCCAAGATTTAGTAATCACAAACTGAGCTGTTCTAAGCATGGGTGAAAATATGTCTCTGTGATATGAATCTTTTAATTTCTTTGTGAAGATACCTAGCAGAGCAATGGCCAGATTAAATGGGACCTCCAATCCTAGCTTTTTGTGGAATATCCACACTAATTTCCACAGAGGCTGTAAGAGTCTACATTTCCACCAACAGTGGAGAAGGGTTCCTTTTTATCCACAACCTCACCAACATTTGTTGCTGGCTAATTCTGAAATAGCAGCCATACTTTGTGGAGTGATTTAGAATCTTAGTGTTGTTTTCATTTGCATTTCTTGAACAATCAATGATATTGAGCATTTCATTATTAACTTCTTAGCTGCTCTTACTTCTTACTGTGAAAAGTATCTATTCATTTCAGATGCCCATTTTTGAACTGTGTTTTTAAATTTGGGTGGGCTGATTTTTTTGTACTGTTTATGTTTTCTAGATAGTAGCCCTTTGTCTGAGGAATAGTTGGTAAAGATTCTTTTCCACGTTGTTGGTTGCCTTTTTTGCACTCTGTTGGTGTTTTCCTTTGTTGTGCAGAAGCTTTTTAATAGAATGAGGTCCCATTTGTTAATTTCTTCTGCCAATTCTTGTGCTATAAAGGTTTTGTTCAAGAAGTCTTTTCCTAAGCCAATATCTTCAAGAGATTTACCTAACCTGCTTTGCAGTAGGTTTAGTGTCTATTTTAATATTTAGGTCACTTATCCACTTTGATTTTAGCTTGGTACATGGTGAAAGAGATAGGTCTAGCTTTAGTCTTTGGCAAATTCAAGCCCAGTTTTTCCAGCACCATTTTTAAAAGAGGCTATCTTTCCTCCATTGAGGATTTCTGGCTCCCTTGTCAAAGATGAGGTGGTTCAGTGTATCTGGAGTAGTTTCTTTATCTAGTCTACTCCATTGATCCTAGGTCTGTTACTTTGCCAGTACCATGCCATTTTTATCATGGTGACTTTCTAGTATAGTTTCAGGTTCAGGATTGTAATACCCCCCACCATGTCCCTGTTGCTTAGAATTGCTTTGGCTATTCTAGGTCTTTTGTTGTTCCAGATGAATATTTGATTTTTTTCTCTAGCTCTGTGAAATATGCAGTATTTTGAATTGGTTTTTCCATAGAAGAGTTAGCTATGAGTGCAACTTTAAGGCATATAAATTCTCACCCACAAAATCCAGTGTTCAAGAAATTCAGCTTCCCCAGTCTCTCTCTCTAAGTAACTCAGGCTGAATCATTTTCCAAGTTCCTCTTCCACAGGGTGAATTTTGTTGTATTTTAGGTGGCTATAGTAGGTGCCATTTGTGCCCCCACCATATATGGAATTCACTAATCTCACACATGCCAATATTGACTTACTTGCCAACTTCTCTAACTTTCTACCTAAGGATTCACTCTTTCTTACACATGCAGGGTAAAATGGCAAAGCTGAAGAATACTCGTTAAGTGATTAGGGATGTGAGGTGAAGAATAAATGTTTCACCTTTTTGGCCCATTACATAGGGAACATTGAAGTATAGTCTACACTGTGCATAGGTCCTTATTTGGAATGGTTCAAAGTTGCCTATGTATGTAACCTGTTCATTAGTATTGATTTTTCTTTCCTTTGTTTCATTTTTTTTTTCTATCTTTCTATGGCAACTTTCCTCAGCTACTACCTAAGTAAATATCTTCTTTTTAGAGACTTACCTGAGGGTCCATACTGGAGGGAATAGTCCAAGACATGCTTTCCTCTCTTCTCAAAATCAACACAACCAGAGATCACTGTTGTGTGGAACTGAATCCCAAGGAAGCAGAATCAATGGAACTGGGAAACAAGTGGTAGAGAGAGAAGTGGTAGTTTTATGTTTCTTCATTACTTCCAGAGACCTTTTGGGGAGGAACTGGTGTTTTTTCATCCCTACAACTTTATCATTTGACAGTCCAAATTCCCAGGTAAGTGGACATTGGTGCTAGAGTACACTCAATAGAAAGTTGAGATTTCTGCCAGATCATTCAGGCCCCTTGATGAGTAGGAACAGAAGCTTCCCCACCTGCAGGGGTAATTGTATCTTGTTATAATTAGTATCAGCACAGGCCACAGTGGTGCAGAGGAAACTATGACTGGCATTTTGGTACTATACTTGCATATCACTTGGGACTGGTATGTTTGTGCTGAACTGTAAATGGGAGGATAGAGAAGCCATTGCCTTATGAAGACCCACAATGCCTCACAGGTGAAGATATCATTACCAAGAATGGGACTCAATCTAGAGTGGGAGAAAATCGGAACAGGGCACCAATTAAAGTTTAAAGTCCAACTGTGATCACACGTTCAGTAGTTTGACCCACAAAGTGAATGTGTAAATTTCCCTAGGAATTGTGACCACAGACTCTTGCAGTAGCTACACCTGGATGAGGAAGAATGTGATGCTAGAGTGGGTCAGAGGGTAACGAAGGGTGCACTGTGTTAGACACTGTTTTAGTGCCCCATGCAATGCCCTTTTACTCTTGAGAATGTTTGTTGTCATAGCTCACAGATGGTTTTCTGTTTTGCAGAAATTAATTTTATTTGATTAGATCTTATGTATCATTATTTAATACTTTGTCTCAAAGACAATCATGCCAGTGGCTGAGTACAAATGTTAGCCTTTGCTTCAAGGAAACAGCTCTAGAGTTTCTGTAGTTATCAGACTCCACTCTGGCTCAATTTTTGTCCCTTTATCCTCTTCACTCCCTCCTTTACATGACTTTTCCTCAAGAGCATTCACTCCATTCATCATGTATATTTAAATACCTGTCTCAAGGTATGCTTCAAGAAAATTTGACCTAAGACACTCAATTATACATGGTAAGTTCTTTCCTGAGATTTACATAGTTTTATAGCAAAAGGTTCCTTTTCATCTTCTAAAATGACAGGACAAACCAAGGGTATGGTTCACAAGATTTTTTTTTTCATAGATTTTATAATCTGTCATTTTCAAGGTCAAATTTGAGAAGCTTGTTTTTCAGCGGAATGTAAACCTGCTGTGTGGAAACATTTGAAAAAATAATTTTCCAGAATAATGTTACATTTGAAAAATTGGATTCAACCTACTTTTTAAACAATTTTTTAAGTTTTAAAAAAATTTTTAAAACAATAATTGTAAATGGCTAGACAGTGGATATATTCTATAGATGTGAGGAAATATAAGTTGGATTACCTGGACATCTTTTTTTTAAAATCTTTATTGGTACATTAAATATACACATCATGATTGCACTCCATAATGAGGATTTGTACCAGTATAAGACACAACTTAATTCTCATTTTTTCCCATAGCCTACCCACCCTACCACCCCCCCATATACATAAAATTTGTTTCCTTACTTTTTTGTTACAATCTCAACATTGTCCCCTTTCACCTTATTTTACATTGAGTATTTTCTATTTCACAATATATAACATACAATGCTAGGACTCATTTACATCTTCATTTTCTCATACCAGAGAAAAGATGCGATATGTACCTGTCTGTGCCCTATTTATTTCACTTATGAGGATATCCTCAAGGTATGGACCTCTTTTTTTATAGAAAAAAAAGCTGATCTTTTCATCTGTCTCTGTTTATCTATCTGTCTCTTATCTATTATCTTTCTAATATCCACATATATTTATACTTGTTATTTTAGTTCAACATTACTAGAATATATACTGTGAAAAAAACATTGGGTTAGAGTATTTTAAGAAAGTACCTCAGAATCAAGGGTGGGGATGGTAATCAGATACCTGACTGCCTTCAGCATCAGGAGTCTGGTGCTATTCTGTTCCACGTGTTGGGCCAGTTGCTATCTTTGACAACCTTTTCAGCCTCATTTTTTGGCATTATCTGTTGTATCATATGCTCCATCTATTTTTGAAACTTCTGTTTGTGTTTACTGGGCTGTGGCTTTACAAGAGCCTAAGCGATCTGCTAGTGGTTGGGGTCTTCAAAGATGGCTCTCAGAAAGTGTTCCACTATATGTGTCTCTTGTCACACATGTCATTTTTTCCATTTAAATTTGTGCAAGATAAACTGTAATCATCAATGAAATATCAGCTTATATACCATGTTTCTCAGGAAATTCTTGATTATTTTTGGGTCCAATTTCACTTTGCTTCTATAACAACTTATACTTTGGGCTGATATGTAGCTCAGTAGTAAAGCATTGGCCTTGGGTGCAGGAGAAAATAGTCCTGGGTTCAGTTTCCACCATTACACACACACACATATGAATATAGCACTTTATATTTAAATTCATCCGAATTGTATTTTATGTTGGTGTAAAGGAATATATTCATCTCCATATCCACATTGCCTGACACAGAGTCTAATACATACTTAAGGTTAAGGAACTAAACTCAGTGCCGGGGATTTAGTTCAGTGGTTCCAGCACCTGCCTTGCAAATACAAGGACCCTAGTTCTATGCCTGATAACCACATATAACAATGCCGGGTGTGGTGACTCATGCCCACCAGCAATCTACCACATACCACAGTGTCAAGTGTGGTGGCTCATGCCTGTAATCTCAGCACTTGGGAGGCAGAGGTAGGAGGATTGCTGTGAGTCTGAGGCTCTCTTGGGCTACATAGTAAGTGTAGGACCAGCCTGAATTCCCAAGCGAGATCCTGACTAAAAAAAAAAAAAAAAAAAAAAAAAAAAAAAAAGAAATGAAACCTAATAATATTGTTAAAGCAGCTGATTTTTCTTTTCTTTTCTTTTTTTTTTAGCAGCTGATTTTTCTTATCTAAGCTCCTCCACTTCCAAATTCTTAGAGACAGAAAAATATGTTGATAAATAAATACACAATGACAGTCATCACATCAACATTTTTACATCTTTCATCCTTCTATATTGTTCAATATTGATAAATGCTTCAAATCACAGTGCAAAATGCATGTGAAGTTACTGTATAGAGAAGTGGCAAGTGATCTTGTAAAATATGGAAGTTCTCATAAAGTTGATGAGACTGCTACTGTAGAATGATTCACTTTAATGCAAAAAGCCATTTAAAAATTGCTTCCCAAATGAACGATGAAGAAAATAACCCTACTACTTCAAATAATTAATATAGTAAAGGATTAAGAGAGACTCCACAAGATTTATTTGTGTGTTTTTATAAAAAGAGATGAAAAGGGGGCAAGAGAAGGAAGGGAAAGGAGTCAAAAAAAAAGAATTAAGATATATTATGTACATGTTTCAGGATCCCTTAAGTAGATAATCATTTCACAATGCAAACATATACTAATAAAATTAAACACTAAAAATATTTTGGCTTACTGTTTATTTTTAAGTAAGTTTATTGGTACAATTTAGATATACATAATAACCATATAATAATAATAATCATATTTATTGTATGGAATTTTTACCTGCATCTGATATATTTTTATTCTTATGTTTTTGCCATTCCACTCCCCACTCTTAAGAATGAAAGGGAACCTGAACTGTTCTGAGAAAAACAAACTATGCAGACACCTTCATTCAGGACTTACATCTGTCAGACAAATTATAGGTGAAAGGTTTTATCCTGTAGTATGAGTAATTTTCCCTGTAGTGACTTTATTGTGACTAGTGGTCAATCAGAATTTATCAGTAATGGTAGTGATATTTGAGATCACATTTCTAATGTGACTCATCATTTTTCGATTCTTATCCATTCTTAAAAGCATCCTTATTTGGTACATCCATAAGTCACTAGGTTTTAGCCTTGCTGTGGACAGCTTTCTCATGCTAAAAATTCTCATTTGGGGAAATTGTTTCTCTGTGTTTTACTTGCACTGGTGGTCATTCTTGATAAGTCATGGTATTGATTTTTAAATTGATTTTATTGATACATTTTATACACACATCATGATCACAATCGACAGTGAGAACCAGTATATGACACAACTTAATTATCATTTTTTCTTATTCCCATGCCCCCCCTATAACCTCCTCATGCCCTATATGCATAAGCTTTGTTTCATTTTTTTTAACCATCAAATGTTTTCTTTCTTTTATTTACTCCTATCCCCTTTTCCCCTTCTAGTATTTTCTATTTCACAATATCTCTCCTACATTTTGGAAGTCACATATATCTTCAGTTTTTCATACCAGAAAAAAGATATGCATTCATACATCTGTGATCCATTTGTTTCAATTATGAGTATATCTTTAGTGTACATCCATTTGAGTATAAATGACTCAAATTTATCATTCTTTATGGCCTAATGATATTCCATTTTAGAAAAAAATCCACATCTTCTTTATCCAGTCACCAGTTGATGGGCATTTGAGTTATTTTCAAGTTCAAGTTGGCACAAACTAAACTGCTACAAACATGTGTGCACATATATTGCTGTGATATAAATCTTTTAATTTTTCATATACACACCTAACAGGGTCAAATGGGACCTCTAATCCTGGGTTTTTTTTTTTTTCATCTTTATTGGTATATTAAATATACACATCATGATTGCACTCCATAATGGGGATTTGTACCAGTATAAGACACAACTTAATTCTCATTTTTTCCCATAACCCTACCCACCCTACCACCCCTCATATACATAAAATTTGTTTCCTTACTTTTTTGTTACAATCTCAACATTGTCCCCTTTCACCTTATTTTACATTGAGCATTTTCTATTTCACAATATATAACATACAATGCTAGGACTCCTTTGCATCTTCATTTTCTCATACCAGAGAAAAGATGCGATATGTATCTATCTGTGACCTATTTATTTCACTTATGAGGATATCCTCAAGGTATGTCCATTTAAGTAGAAATGATTCAAACTTATCATTTTTTATGGCAGAGTAGTACTCCATTCTGTAGAAGAACCACAGCTTTTTTATCCAGTCTCCAGTGGATGGAC